>CAUYRT010038702.1:0-40535 GCA_963574885.1 Lepilemur ruficaudatus
TGTATTTCCCTGATGATTAGAGATATTGAACATTTTTTCTTATGTTTGTTGGCCATTAGTCTATCTTTTGAAAAGTTTCTGTTCATGTCCTTTGCCCACTTTTTGATGGAGTTGTTTGATTATTCTTGCTGATTTTCCTGAGTTGTATGTAGATTCTGGTTAGCAGCCCTTTACTGGATGTGTAGCATATGAAAATCTTCTCCCATTCTGTAGGTTGTCTGTTTGCTCTCATGATAGTTTCCTTGGCTGTGAAGAAGCGTTTTGATTTGATCAGGTCCCATTTATTTATTTTTGTTGTTGCTGTGATTGCTTTTGGGGTCTTCTTCATAAATTCTTTGCCTAGGCTAATGTCTGTAAGAGTTTTTCCAACATTTTCTTCTAGCATTCTTATGGTTTCATGCCTTAGGTTTAAGTCTGTTATCCACCATGAGTTGATTTTTGTGAGAGATGAGCGGTGCAGATCCTGTTTCAGTCTTCTACATGTGGCTATCCAATTTTCCCAGCACCATTTATTGAAAAAGGATTCTTTTCCCCAGTGTATGTTTTTTTCGGCTTTGTCAAAGATTAGTTGGCCATATGAAGATGGTTTTATATCTGGGTTCTCTGTTCTGTTCCATTGGTCTATGTCTCTGTTCTGTGCCAGTACCATTCTGTTTTGGTTACTTTATCCTTGTAGCATAGCTTGAAGTCTGGTATACTGACACCTCCTACTTTGTTTTTGTTGCTTAAGATTGCTCTGGCTATACGGGGTCTTCTCTTGTTTCATATGAAGTGTAGAATTATTTTTTCTAGATTTATGAAAAATGATGTTGGTATTTTAGTAGGGATTGCATTGACTCTGTAGATTACTTTGGGTAGTATAGACATTTTAACAATGTTGATTCTGCTGACCCATGACCATGGTGTGGTTTTCCACCTGTTTACATCCTCTGCTATTTCCTTCCTCAGTGTTTCATAGTTCTCCCTGTAGAGGTCTTCTACCTCCTTAGTTAAATATATTCCTAGGTATTTTATCTTCTTTGTTGCTAATGTGAAGGGTATTGAGTCTTTGATTTGGTTCTCAGTCTGACTGTTATTGGCATATAGCAATGCTACTGATTGCTGTACATTGATTTTGTAACCTGGGACTTTGCTGAGTTTGTTTATCAATTCCAGTAGTCTCATGGCAGAATCTTTGGGATTTTTTTTAAAATACAAGATTGTATCATCAGCAAAGAGTGATAGTTTGACCTCTTCTGCCCCCATTGGGATGCCCTTGATTTCCTTCTCTTATCTGATTGCTCTGGCTGGAACTTCCAGCCCTATGTTGAATAGAAGCGGTGATAGAGGACAACCTTGTCTTGTTCCAGTTGTAAGCAGAAATGCTTTCACTTTTTCCCCGTTCAGTAGGATGTTGGCTGTGGGTTTGTCATATATGGCTTTTATCATTTTTAGGTAAGTCTCGTCTATGCCTATTTTGTTAAGCATTCTTATCATAAAAGGGTGCTGAATTTTGTTGAATGCTTTTTCTGTGTCTATTGAGAGGATCATATGGTCTTTATTTTTACTTCTATTTATGTGGTGAATTACATTTATAGATTTGTGTATGTTGAGCCATCCTTACATCTCCTGAATGAAGCCCACTTGGTCGTGATGGGTTATTTTTTTGATAAGCACCATTCTATAAAAAAGACGTCTGCACTAGAATGTTTATAGCAGCACAATTCACAATTGCAAAGACATGGAAACAACCCAAGGGCCCATCAATACATGAGTGGATTAATAAAATGTGGTATATGTATACCACAGAGTTCTACTCAGCCACAAAAACAATGGTGATCTAGCACCTCTTGTATTATCCTGGATGGAGCTGGAGCCTGTTCTACTAAGTGAAGTATCACAAGAATGGAAAAACAAGCACCACATGTACTCACCATCAAATTGGTATTAACTGATCAATACTTACGTGCACATATAGTGGTAACATTCACTGGGTGTCAGGCAGGTAGGAGGGAGGAGGAGGGGATGGGAACATTTACACCTAATGGGTGCAGTGCGCACCATCTGGGGGATGGACATGCTTGAAGTTCTGACTCAGGTGGGGCAAAGGCAATATATGAATATATGTAACCTAAACATTTGTAACCCCCTAATGTGCTGAAATAAAAAAAATGAGTATTTGGTGGCATTTTGGCTTAGGCATTGTTTTCTTCTATGTTAAGATAGATGTTTCTCAATACCAAAAAAGTGCATGAAAACCAAGAACTCATAATTTTCTCTGTTCAGTGTTTAAGTGAGAAGAAAGCGCTTGGTCACGACTCTGATGAACAAAGACTGCATAAAGTTCAGGAGGTGCATAGTCAGATGTCACCAAAGCTCTTATGACAGCCAGGGATTTGGGCAGCAATTTCGGATACCCTCTCACTTGATTGATGAAATGTTTTAATTGGAAATTTAAGCCTTATAGACTGATGATCTTTTAAGGTGCAACCAATTTCCAATGGATTATTTTATAAATCATTGTTTTCTATGTATCTGTCATCAAAAATCTGACTTTAGCATAGATAGAGAAACATTCTAAATTTATTACCTTTTGGGGCTTTCGTGTTGATTGCTTCGTAACAGAAGCCACAGGGAATAAAATCACACTGCTCCTCTTAAATCAAACCGACCAGCTCAAAGCTCTGACACGCTAATTGAGCTCTTATTGATCACTAAATCAAAGTGCTGTTATTGCTTCTGCGTCGTCGGGGTGGTGACCAGCTTCTTGTTTTATTGACTGCCGTGGCACTGGTGAGAGCCCTGCTACTCATTATCCAGGACACTATAAATCCCCCATTCGCTGTTGTTGAGGAGTTTTAAACTGAAATTTGTTGCTTAGCAATACCATTAATTAGCTGATTTATTTTGGAAACGTGTTTGATGTCCAAGAAACCAATAGGTGCTGGGATTAGAAAGTGAAAGTCCTGCCCTTTAGGATTTTACGGTCTCACTAAGGGAGACAAAACAAACAAATAACAAAAACAGAGTTAAAAAATGGAGCCACTGCTGTATTGAAGGGAGCACTAGGAAGGAAAGGGACACATTGGCCAGATGGGGCAGGTGGGACCAGGGGAGGCTCTGAGAGGGCGGCCGTTGGAGGACAGCTGGAAGCCGCCTGCTGGTGTTGGATGGACGCATGGCACGGAAGGCCGAGGAGCCGTCCCCATCCCGCCCCAGTGACGTGGGCAAGGCAGGTGGGCTGGCGAATCAGTTTCAAGGACTCCGCTAGGGCCGAGGATATAAGAAACGTGGATGAACTAAATTCCTGAAAGTGGTGAACTCGTTCTAGGGAGATGAGAACATAGCTCCTTTCGTACACATTGGGACAGGAGGGGTCCGGCCACAGGAGGAGAGAAGAATTCAGCCCAGATTTTAGAAACCGTTGCCAGTGCGTGGAACTGATGTGACAGGTTGTGCAGAGCGAGCGACCCCACCCCAGCTCCCTCCCATGGGCTGTCACCGAGCCTGCCAGATGGCGCACTCCAGGGTGGGGCCGGGGAAGCCAGGAGGAACCCTCCGAGAGGCACCTGCACCAAGCGCACCACAGCCCCCGAGGCTGGACGGACCGCGCGGTGGACAGAGACCAAGTACCGGCAGCCCCCGGGTTATGGACGAGATACCTGCCCGAGAAGGTCTTCAGGTGGGATTTGCATGTGCCTTGGATTCCTGGTGAACAGCGCACATGCAGCAGTAACAGCAGCAGCACTACAGCCGTTCCCATGAGGCAGTCATAGGATAGTGTACTGCTGTACCAATGACACCCTGCACCGCGCTGTAGTCTGGAATCCGACCAGGTGTCCGTTCTTCCCTCCTCTTCTCAGCATCGCACTGCGGGTCCCGCCCTGCAATAAACAGGAAGAAACCAGAGGCGCTCGGGTCACACGGCAGCCTTCGTGGAGACCGGGAGGCGCCACACAGACGCTACCAGCGCTAGCAGGTATAGCAGTGCCGTGGCATGAACGTCAACGCACGAAAATCAGTTATAGCTCTACAACTAGCAAAAATTAGATATTTAAATTTTAAAAATATCAATCACAGTACCATCGAAAACCTAGAAAAATGCGTCAGACCTTGTACAGTGAGAATCACAGAACACTGCGGAGGACAGTCAGAGAAAGCACGTTAACGGAGGATCACACAGAGACTCAGCAGCGGCAGGGGCCACTGTCGCCGGAGTAACCTACAGGTGCGACACAAACGCATGGTCCATTAAAGGAAAATCGATAAGTCAGACTTTGTCAACATTTAAAAAATTTTCTTCTTCAACAGACACTGTCAGGTGAAAAGTCACAGACTGGGAAAAATACTTGCAACTAATACATCTGGGGAAGTACTGATCTTGTCAGAAATTCTCAAAACTCATTTAAAAGAAGAAGCAGGCACATAAAGAAACTGGGTAAAAAGATTTGAAAAGACATTTCACCAAAGAAGATAAATGGGTGACAAGTAAGTTAATGTGAAAATCCAAAAACAGTGTTCCTGAGGGAAATGAAAATCAAGCCACAATGAGCTGCTACCACAAAGCTGAGACCTGGAATCTGGCCACGCCGTGAGCCGGCGACGGGTGGGAGGAGCTGGAACGCTCACGCGCGCGTGGAGACCCAGCGTCACAGCTCTTGGGAAAACACGATGGTTTCTTCTGCTCCTGCCTGCGATCCCACTTCTACCCAGGACGAATGAAAGCACGTGTCCATCCATCCAAAGATTTGTACGTGGGTCTTCCGAGCAGCTTTCACAGCAGATGCCCGCAGCTGAAAGACCCAGATGCCTATCAGGAAGTGCATGGATAAATAAGTTTCGTTTGATCCGTAAAATGGAATGCAACTCAGCAGTAAACACATGAAGGAGCTGTTGCTGCACACAGCGGTACGGATGGATCTTGCGATGATTATGTTGACGGAAAGACAAAAAAAAAAGAGTGCCTGCGGTTGTAACTCCATCTGTGTGAAGTTGTAGAAACGTGAACTAGAGCGTAATGCAGAAAGCAGACCAGGGCCGCCTGGGGAGGGAAGCGTTGCCGCGGCACCAGGAAACTCCTAGGGTGAGGAGGTGTTCGCTGATTCTGGCGATGGTTTCGTAGGCGGACACTTACGTCAAAACAAATGTGTGCTACTCACGGTGTCCACTATTCCTCAGTTCTGCTGGCGAGGGAAAAAGACAAGACTTTCACGTCCCTGTGTGCGCGCTCTTGGTAGGTTCCAGTGTACTGGGGCACGTGTGGTGTGCTGCGTTCCGAGACACTTTGCTGAGGACAGTGGTCTGCAATTCCAGCCACGCTGGACTCCGCAGGGCCGGCTGGGTGGGCCCGGAAGCAAAGTGGCAGCCCCGCTGCCTGGGGACCTGCCTTGCCCACGGGGGACCTCAGGGCAAGGAGCTCACTGGAGGCCTTTAGTCCTGTTCTGTCAGTTTACAGATGGGAAAACTGAGGCTAAGAAAGATAAGCAAAATATTCGCTTTCAAACACTCAACTGGTGGTAGACCCGACATCAGAATTCTGCAATTCTTGTCCAACTTTGTGTTGTTTTTTGTTAAAGCCAAAAACCAAGGTCAGTAAGTTGCCTTCACCAAACTCAGGGAGTACAAGCCCTGTCATTTCCTGGGGGCGGATGGGGCTGGAGTCGGCACTGTCCGCCGCGTGGCTCAGCCTGGAGCTGCCAGCTGGGCTCTGCCGTTCACCCGCTGGAGGTCTGGTTTCCTCGTCTGCAGAATGTGGATAATCCAGTCTGTGCCGTAGCGCTGTTGGGAGGGTTGGAAAGAGTTAGGACGTTTAAGGCCGAAAGCCGCCTGGCCTGGCGCTCAGTAAGCACGTGCCACTCTGTGACCCGCGTCCTCCCGTCCTCCGGGTGGTCATGAGCTGGCTGCCCTGTGACCCCAAGAGCACAGGGAGGTGAGCTGCGCCCTCTGCTGTGGTCGTGGCCAGGAGTGTAGATGGTTTTCTGTGCAGGTGTGTGTTGTTACTGTCTTCTAACCACCCGAGCGTTGATTTTTATATCCATAAACCTGTCAAGTCCTACATACTGTGCGCACACACATTCGTATCCATACACATGTACAGACTTGTTCCTGGGCCTTTTACCTGCCAGCTAGGAGGCCGTTGGGCAGCTGCTGGGAAGGCCAGAGAGAGCACGTGGGCGGGAGGGGCGCAGGGCAGCGAGGCAGGGTGGGATCGGGTGGGATGGAGTCGCTCGTCTCTTCAGAATAATTCCAAGTGAGCAGGATGTGTTACCAGTTACAGATTTCCATACCTTCACACCCACACCTCATATTACTGTCAACTTCCTGCGACATTTGTTGATCCTGTGGTTTAGAATTTAACCTCGTGGATTCTGTGACCTTCGTAAAAACTGTTTGGGGACGGATTTCCTACCTGAAAGCTCCACCTTGGCTGCAGAGGTGGCACAGTCTACACCACCTGGAGCCTGGATACTGTTAAACGTGAAACCGTCCACTGTGTTAAGACAGAGAGCGAGGGAAGCAGAGGCAGAGACAGAGAAGAGAAACAGACACAGTGACAGAGACACAGACGACAGGGAGACACACAGACAAAATAAACAGGGTGCCAGACTCACCCTCGTGGCCTCGGGACAGAAAGGCGGGGGGAGCGGCCTCACCCTATGCTAATGAGCTGAGGTGGAGCGTCCCCACCCGAGACCCCCGCCCAGCTCCCAAATCCTGCCGTGTCCCATGGCGCTGTGGTACCGTCTCATTAGGAGGCCTGTGGACAGCCGCCACTGTGTGTTGTCCGCCAGCAGCAAGCAGGCCTTGATCAATGCGCCTGTCAGCGCTGCCCTCGGGCGGTGAGACAGACGGGAGGAAACGTGTGGCCAGAGACACCCCAGTTTGGGTGTCCTGATTTGTTTGCACAAGAGACTGTCTGACGAGCACGAGTGGCCGGTGCACAGATGAAAGTGTCATCCACTCGGTGTCTCCTGGCATGTGGGCTGCCGGGACCTCAAGGCCATCCTGTCAGTCTGCGCTCGTAATTGTGCAGCCTGGGACGGGGCTGGGCAGGCTCCTGCGAGAGCCGTGCCTGTCAGGGGAGGGCCCTGACTTTGCGCCGTGTCCCTGGCCCACATAAAGCCGTGGCCATCACTGTCGGGCAGGTTGGAGACTCAAGGCTGGGTATGTCAGCTGCCTCCGGAAGCTGCTGAATATGATCACTTTCCTCCAAAACCAGTATTGCCTTTCCGAACCTCTCTGACTGTCCTCTCAATTACGGTTGTTAATGTCTGTGGCGTAACTTCCACTTCAGTTTGTAGGCTGAGTCCAGGGCCACGTCCAAGCTACCCGTCCCCCATAGAACAGAGTCCAGAGCTCAGCACACAACAGCAATAGCAGCATGACGCTCGCTGCTGATGGTGCTGGTGATGCTGCTGTTGATGGTGGGGATGATGATGGTGGTGGGGATGATGATGATGGTGGGGATGGTGATGATGGGGGGGATGATGACGATGATGGTGGTGGTGATGTTGATGGTGGGGATGATGATGGTGGTGGGGATGATGATGGTGGGGATGGTGATGGTGGTGGGGATGATGATGGTGGTGGGGATGATGATGGTGGTGGTGGAGGGGATGATGATGGCGGTGGGGACATTGCGGACGTGGCTGCCACTTACCAGATACCTCCTCTGAGCCACGTGCTGAGCGAGGCACTTTTACCTATAGTCCTCCTAATCAGAGCTGCTTTTAAAGAAAAGGGAATTATTTTTCCAGTTTTGCATGTGATGAAATTGAGGCCCAAAGAGGGTGAATAATTGGTCCAGAGTTATCAGAGCTGTGCTGACAGGCTGGGGCCAGTCTCCCTGATGAGCTGCCTTCCCCACTGGTTTTCTTTAGTGTGCAGGTGAATTGGTTTTACTGTTTCTTGTATGGAAATGCAGTGAGTTAAGAAATACGCCTTAAATCTCAGCAAACTTTGGCAGTGGTTCTCAGATGCTCCATATACACAACGTGGACCTCACCAAGGATGCCCAGACTAGATTCTCTTACACACAGTTTGAAGAATTCACGTATCAGAAGTGTCTGTACCATGTGTTGGAAATTGGTCAGTGTTCATGCTTTTAGGTTGCTAATTTATAGATTTGGGCAGCTACAGTCTTAAAAATTACTGAGCATCATCTTAGGAAACCCCACGTTGTAGGTATGTCTGATTGAGACTTAAAACATCTTTCAAACAGGGGGTTTGAAAATGCGTCATAGAATTTTAAACTCAGAGCTGAAAGTAGAAGAAAAAATACAATGGCTGGCTCCACTTTAATTGAGCTGCAGATTTCCTGACTTATTTAAAGAAAATGCAGGCATAAGAAAGCAAGATAAATAAAGGTAGTAGCCATTAACACTGCTGCAGCAGGCACTGCTGTGACGGTGCCGATGTACAGGTGACTTACAGGTTGCATAACTCACCAAAGCACAGACCACTGACCTCGTAGCATTGGGGGTGGGTTCAAAGCCAGGCAGCCCCAGAGCCCGGCACCGTCTGTTTTGAGACTTGAAGTCACCATGAGACAATTTTCCTCACTGCTTGTGCTCCCACCTTCCGGGCCCCCGTGGCTACAGGAAGGACACCCTCACCTTGAGGCTGCCGTAAGCTCCCCCGAGGACACGGCAGCGTCTGCAGTCATTTACAGAGCAACCGGGGTGACGTGTGAGACCGATGTGTGCTATTATTTCTACAGTCTCTGCTGTTTGTGCAACTACTGAAATATTCCTTTTCCTCTTCACCTTGGTTTGATTCAGAGTGTAAACAATCCATTTTTGTCGACTGCGCGGGTCACACTCCACTGCGACGTCGTGATTCCTGTGCTGAGCCTGGGTGCCCCCACTCGGCGCTCTGCAACTCAGCTGTAATTAGAGGCCGTTGAGTGGAAGCTCTGGGTGAGGCTGCGGCAAAGAGCGGAGTGATGCTCGTGGGCACGTTAATGAGACACCGGGACACGGATCGCAGCCCCCTGCACGGCGGCCTGGCCAGGTGTTCAGAGACGGCCGACCGGAAAGGCAGCGCAGGCTGAGCCTGAGATTGACGTTCACACCCAATTTGCGGGGAATCGCCGGAGGGGTTGTTTGTTGTGGCAGCATCTTGCCTGCCTCCCGCCCACCTCACTGTCTCTTTCCTAATGGCAGAGCAGCTGATTCCCTCCAGTCCTTGGACAAAGTTAAATGATTTGGATGATAGCTAAAGTCATATCATTTTAGAAATAATAGCAGAAAAATCTGAGAGATAATGTCCAATTTCTTTCTTTGACACAAGAAAATTGAGTCTCGAAAGGTCAAGTGATTTCCCCAAGTTCGTGCATGAGAGTGAAACTAGAACCCGCCCCCGCCTTCCGGCTTGCTACCCAAACCCATCCCTGAAGCCTGGACCCAGGTATTTTTGGAAATGAGCAGACTTTGGACTGAACCACTGGCCTTAAGTTCAGTTAAGGCTTCACACCTTAACCACCCGGGCCCCGCCCAGACCCAGCGTTGATCACATGCCCCAAGAAAGCGCAGGTGTGAAATATGAACGGGCAAGATCTTAAAAACACACGGTCCGCAGACCCCGACCACAGGGTCCAGGCAGCTCAGCGTGCTCCCAGGGCAGCCTTGGCCTCTGTGAAAGTCTCAAAGTTGGAAATTACTGTTCTTGTCCGTGACGTTTTGATGGAGCCAAAGTCAGGGGTGGAGCCTGGAGATTTCTAGCGTTCTCACAGCTGCCCCGGGGGTAGGACGGCACCTGCACCTGCATCTGTCTTGCGGCAGAAACACGCTGTGAGGATGCCACGTCTCTGCCAAGGCACAGCGCACGCGTGGGGGAGACATGGGCACGGCCCAGGGAAAGACCGTGGTCGCCGGGGCCTCGGTTACAGATGACACTGCAGGTAATTGTCAAACCGGGAGCCCGGCAGGGTCCCTGGTGCGCGCGGCATCGCGGTTAAAATAGCAGGAGAAAGACGTTCCGGCTGATCAGTGAAGGAGTCGGGACGAAGTGAGGACCAAGCGCTCGGAGCCTTCTGAGGCTGCTGCAGACGAGACTCGCTGGGGGGAGACACTTTTCGGTTGGGACAAACCCCAGTGCTGGCAGGGGACCCGAGCAGGCACGTCTTCGTAGAAGACACTCAGTGGTCAATGTGCAAAGATGCAGAGCCCCGCTGGCCGCCAGGGAGCGCCGTCACAGCCACGGTGAGAAGCCACTTGTCAACCGCCAGGACGGCCACAGCGAAGATGAGAACAGTGGGCGTTGGCAAAGCTGTGAGACATCGGGATCCCCACACGTTGCTGGCGGGTTGTAAAGTCCAGCTACGGTGCTGGGAGTGGTTCGGATGCTCCTCAGTCAGTTAAGTGTGGAGCGTCTCGAGCCCCGGCAACGCCGCATCCCGGTACCTGCGCAGGGGAACAGGAAACACGTGCTCCGGAAGCCTCCCACCTGAGCGCTCACAGCAGTGCTACTCCAGACAGCCGGGGGGTGGGGACGGCCCACGTGTCTCAGCTGACGAATGAATGCACACCGTGTGGGGTGGACGTGCCGGGCAGTGTTTGTCATTCAGCCCTCAGAGGAAGGGGACGCCGGCGCCTGCATGGCGTGGGCACGCCGGGGCACGCCGCGAGGGCGTTGCGCTCAGGCGTTGTGAGTCAGGCACACACGGCCGCGTATCATATGACTCCATTTGCACGAAATGTCCCAAATAGGCGGCTCCGTAGAGAAGGGACGTAAATTAGCGGTCCCAGGCGAGGGGCGGGGGTGGGAACGTGGACCAGGCTTCTTTCTGAGTGATGAGAATGTTCTGGAATTGAGCAGTGGTGGTTTTGGCACAACCCTGAATACACTGGAAACCACTGAAGTGGGTGAATTTCATGGCTTGTGAGTGTTGTCTCGGCCACGCTGTTATTTAAAAACAGAAACGATGCCAGAACGACCGGGACGCATGGCACATGGTCGGTCAGTGGAGTGGAAGCAAGGGCCCCACTCCGGTTGCGTCTCTGAGGGCCTGTGCTGTGGGTGTTGTGGGTGTCGTGGCGCGTTGTGGCTGACCACGGAGATGCAGCTGCCGACCTGTTTGTTCTCTGCCCCTCCAGGCCGCCGACCCCTTTCCTGAGAGCATCCAGACCTACGCAGCCCACACGCCGGTGCTGACCTACCCTCCCGGGCCCCGGGCCCAGCTGCCCGAGGCCCTCCCGCCGCGGACCCTCAGCCGGCCCCAGCCTGACCAGCTCAGCCCCCAGGTGGACAGTGGTGTGGACGGACATCACCTGATGGCGGCCCTCGGTGCCTATGCGGCTCGGAGGCCCCCCGTGCCCCCCAGGGAGGGTGACGTGAGACCGCAGTACCTTCTGCATGTGCCCCCAAGACTGCCCAGGCCCATCCTGGTACCGGCCGCCCCCCAGAAGTGGCTCTCGCCTCCAGGAGACCCCAAAGTTGCCCCTGGTACGGATGAAGGTGAGTTGGTCCCCTCAGCGCCCTGCCTGGTGGTCCTCTGCCGGCTCCTGCCGTGGGGTTTTTGTGACGCATTTCCCTTTAGGGTCTGTGGCAGGAGCGAGGCAGAGCGTGACAAAGGGCCCTGCCCGGCTCACCCTCCGTGTGGGTGGAAGAGGAGGCGGCTGGCAGGGGGAGGTCCTTGATCGTGGGGGTGTGAGGGGCTGCCCACGCCCAGTCCTCACTGCTTGTCCATCCCGTCCCCAATCATACAATCTGGGGTGGGGACAAGGCTCGCAGGCCGAGTCTGGCCCATGGCCTGTGCTGCCCATGTGGCGTTTGGGGAACTCGACTGAGAGCAGGCGTCCACGTCCTCCACCACCCCCGTGGCCAGACATGTGGCCACCTCGCATCACGTGCCTGTCTGGAGTGGATGGCACTCATGGCGTGGTGGGCGTGTGGTGACTGGAAGTGCCTGGGGTGTGGGTTCCACGGCTCTTGGGCTTTCATGTGAGTTAGGGCCAGGTCGGGCCAGCGTGGGAGGAGGGAGCTCACGGTTCCTGCACCACAGTGCGCGGAAGACGCTGATCTGTTACCTGCTGCGAGCCCTTCCCAGACCATCCCGAGTGGGACTCTGACAAAACGTGGCTCTTTGAGAGGCCCAAGTGCTGAAATGCAGCAGATGGCGGTTCTCACAAACGTGGCCTGAGCCTCCTGTTGGCCCCGGCCTGCGCACAGCGCGGCGTAGCGGGAGGTGCCAGGCCCTGCTCTCTAGCCGGGTGTCCGCTCGCTCGGTCCCTGTGGGATTCTCAACCGGGAGGCACCTGAGGTGACACCTGGAGGAAAGGAAGTGTGACTGGTGCTGACAGTTTCGCCTCGGTCCTGTTTGGGGTACAGGGGGCCTGTGAGGAGACAGACTGGGCCCTGGACTGAGAACCGTCCGCCATAAACACCAGTCAGAGGTGCGCCAGCCTGGGCAGGTGGCGGCCTGGGGCGGGGCTCTCCTGCTGGCGATTCCCCCTCCCGGGGGCTGTTTCCCTATTTGCACCGTGCACCCCCGAGGAACCGGCCTCGGCCCTGGTCCTTCGCACACATGTCAGTCATGGGCTCTGCGCAGAGGTCTTCCCTGGGAGCTTGGCCCACCCCGGCCCCAGGAACTCAGCCTCAGCCACAGAGACGTGTGAGGTCCCCGGCAGTGTCTTGCCCGCCCTGGGTCGGCCAGCCTCTGCCCCCACCCCATCCCTGGGCTCCTGCAGGTGATGTCGTCTTCTCCCCCGACCCTCCCTGTCTCCCGTCCCGTCCCCCACGACCTAAAAACCCTGTTCAGTGATGGCGTCCGTGATGGTTATTGGGAGCAGAAAGAGGTGACTCCCACTGCCCCCTCAGAGGGACCACAGCTACCTGGAGAGCCAGGTGCGCTCACGGGCAGAGCACAGCAAGCTCCACCCTGGGAATCAGCTCCTCCAGCCCTAGGATGCCCTCCCGTCCTCCCTCACGTGCCTCAGGCACGGCTCTTACAGAACACGCTCCTTGACAACACTCTTTCCACCCCCTGGACCCTAGTTAGTTGCATAACTTGCTTGGTGTTTTCCCCACGCCACCTCGCACTGTGGGCGACTTTCTCACGTAGACCGTCCTCCTAACTGCGCGCAGGCCGCGGAAGGCAGGTGTGAGGCGTCAGACTCAAGGTGCGGTGCGTGGGGAATCGTGCAGGAGCCCACGCCTGCCTCCCCCAGCGCCAGCAGACGGCGACGCCCACTGTCCTGGCCCCTCTGTGCGCCTGGCATCCGGGCGATTTCATCATCCGCATTGCGGGACTGTGTGGCTAGACGACCGCTCTGCCGTAAACCGACCGCGGTAGCTTCGTTACCTCCAGAGATTCACGAGCGTGTCCTAATTTCACCAAGTATCTATGCAGTGCTCAAATTTCCAGTTGTCGTGTGTGTTTGCACAGCTGGTCCTGTTGGAGCCAGTCCACAGAAGGTCCACGGAAGGTGGATAGATCTGTCCTATCCCGCAGTCTGCAGGGGGTTTCTCCTCCCTTTTCTTTCCTTGCAATGTGTTTCCAAAGCGAGACCGTTCGTCTCATGGAGTTGTCACATTCTGAGTCTTGCTCTTTGCACTCGAAGGTGTTTCTCTGGTTCTCCGCTGCTTTTCCTGTGAAGAGGAGCCGACCCGAGCTGTGGCCACCTGGGGTCACCTGTGGCCAGTGTTTGGCAAGAGGCATCAGAGGGGCTCTGTCCTCCCGTGGGAGGCGCGTGGAGCCTGGCCGCGTCTCCCGGCTGCGCGGGCAGCCCTGGGCTGTGCGGCCGGCGGCAGCTTCGTCTCTCACGGCCTGCGCAGGGAACCCCCGATCCCCCCTGAGACGTGCTCTGCCCCACCCCACCCGGGCAGTTTGCAGTTGCGCATTGGCGTGGTCGTGCGCGGCGGTGCCACCCTCACAGCCCGCGGGCTTGGTGGAGACAGCACCACGCGCCTGCCAATGATGTGAACGGATGCCCGTGGGAGGGTCCCCACTGCTTTCCACACCAGCTGTCATGGCGCAGCGTTGGCACTTGCCCTCCTGGTGAGGAAACTGAAGGCTGAGAGGTGGAACGCTGGTACCCGACCGAGGCTCAGGGCACTTGCGAGAAAGCTGGAGCTCCTCGGGACCCGCTCTCTAAGATGCGGGTTTAGACACAATTCACTCATTACTCTGGCTAACTGGGCCTGGGATCTGATGCTTAAAACCACGTCCTTCAGCTCCAGATATGTGTTGTGCGGAGCTGAGCCCTCGCGGGGCCCACAGGTGGGCCAGGCCCGTCTGGAGCCGATAGGGCGGCCGCCCCAGTGCTGGAGAGTCTGAGACACCCCCACCTGGGGTGGCAGGGCGCTGTAGCCACCTGAGCGGAGTCCCCAGCACGTGTGCACACACACGTGCACACACACACATGCACACACGCAATCACACATATCCCTGTGATGCTGTAGCCTCCCTGAGTGGAGTCCCCGGCATGTGTGCACACACACATGCACACACATGCACACACGTGCACACACACATCCCTGTGATGCTGTAGCCTCCCTGAGGGGCGTCCCCAGCATGTGTGCACACACACGCACACACACACATTCACACAAATGCGTGCACACGCACAAACGCACACACACACCCCGCATTTTCATAAATCTTGAAGTTTATAAAAGTTCGTTTCTTGGAAGTACGTGTTGATCAGTATGATGAAATGTGATTCATTTTCACTAGAAATCTTAAATTCAAGAACATTTACGCTGCCTTGTTGAGAAGCCACAGAACTGGTTTTCCTTCGTGCTGCCCTCGCTGTGCTCAGGACGGCCGGGCTTGGTGGCCGGGCGGTCCACCCGAGGCTTCCTTCTCCCAGCATAGGGACTGCGGTGCCGGCCAGAGGGCCGGGCGGGACTGAGGCCCAGGTGCGGTTGCACAGGCGTGTACAGAATGCACCATGCTGGGCACCCGTGGGAAGTGGCCTCGGGCGGTTGGGGCCCCTGCTCTGTCCCCCGCGGGGCTGCCTGAGCTTCCTTGGAGATGCCAGTCCCCAGCATACACGTGTGTTTGTGCGTTTGCCCCTAGGAACCCTGGTACAGAGCCTCCTACGGGACCTGAGGAGGCAGCAGGTGGATGCTGCGAGCCTGAGCCCCCTGGAGCTGGACAGGACGGCCGGCCGGACACCTGGCGCCGGGCAAGGCATGGGTCCAGCAGGAAGTCGGGATGGCCCCCGGGAGCAGCTGCGCCCAGAGCCCGCCCTCCGTGGAGATAGCTCTCGAGGTGACCTCCAACTCTGTGTGTCCTTTTCACCTGGGGTGGGCCCCAGGGGAGGGTGCGGCTGCAGAGCGGCGGGGAGACCACTGCTCACGGGGCACGGTGAGTTCTTTCTGCTCGGGAGACGGGATTTGTGTTAATGACTGTTCTCTCTCTGAACTTCCGCGTCTGAAAGCTTTCGTGGCAGACTCAGCAGTTATGCTGACTGGCAAACTGCTCTCTGAGAGGAGGTTTAATTCTTCCTCCCTGCCGAGTTCAGAGCCAGAAAAAAATAGCAGTGACAGAAAGTGTTTTTGTTTGGATTGTGGGAGTGAACATCGCTAAACATTTGGATAACAAAGTGGGAGGGGCTCCTTCAAATGTCTGCGTGGGGCGCACCCCAGCCTTGGAGGCTGCTGGACTGAGGGAGGCAGAGAGCCCCCGAGCACACGTGGCGGGAACCCTGAGCCACGTCTTCCCAACCGTCACCCTCTCTGCAGCCGACGCTCTCAGAGTCCCTGGACCACGCCCACAGCTCAGCCACGCAGCAGTAGCTCACGCGGGCCCTCCCTGCTGGGGGTCGGCACTGAGTCTCGCTGGAGGCTGCGGGGGTGGCAGCGGGACTCTGCCACGGTGGGCGAGGCGGGACGTGGAAGGTGCCGGGTGTGGTCGTGTCCCCAGTGGCGGGTATTCACGCTGGAGGAAGTTCATGAGCCACGCGCCGCTGGGCACTGCGAGTGACACCAGCCACGGAAAGATGACCTGTCAGTGGGTTCTGAGCTGCCTGAACCGCGGCCTTGCTGTGCTTCCTGTGCCGACTGCCGCCGGGCGCAGGGGCTCTCCGTGCTGTCGGCGGCCCAGGCCGTGCGCGGGCCACAGGGCGGGTGGCTCTCGGCCACCGTGTAGCTCGAAGCCCCTCCTCTCCTACGCAGTCCACGGATTCTGTCTTGTGCTGTAAGCAGGAGGTTTACGTTGTGGCAGCAGCTGGGCCCACGTCATCGCGCCTCATTCTCTGTGGAGAAGGAGTCCACGCGGCTATCACTTTACGTGCCGCAACGCGTTCTGACGAGGACTTGGATGACGCTGTCGTCTTTTACAGGTGGCGGGGCGCAGGCTGGCGGTGACGGGGTCGACGCAGAGGTAAGACGGGACGTCTCTGCGTGTGTTGGTTCGTGTCAATCGCGGTGTTGTGCTGGTCATCTTTCGTTCCTGGTGTGACCACGTTCACGAAACGCAAAGAGCTTCTCTTTCCCCAGAGAAGGACGGAAAAGCCTCCACGATCCCCCAGTTGAAAACAAGCCACGAAGAGTACACACAAAGTTGTGTATTTAGATTCACGATGATGTCTATTTTTAAATTATAAACTAATTTGTCCATTATAGAAATATACAAATGTGGTTACCAGGAAGAAGAAAATTGTTATTTCTTAGAATTTCCCCGCCAGGATGTCACATGGTGACACGGAATGATGACGTCCTGTGCCCGTTTTGTACGGCACGTCCTGGCGCGTCCTGTAGGCACCGATGTCCGAGGCTCGTTCAACTCGGGCCGCGCACAGGGTCTAACTCACGCACACCTGGGCTGTCCGTATGGCAGCCGCTGGCCACGTGTGGCCATTTAAACTTAAATTTCACTGAAGTTAAATAAACAGAAAATGCAGTTCCTCAGCTGCACCGGCCACACGCCAGGTGCACATTAGCAAGTGTGGCTCACGGCCACCGCGCTGCACGGCGCGGACGGCGGAGCTGCTCCGGAGGCGGCTGGGACGAGGGCTCGGCCACAGACGTGCCCACCCGACGCCGGTCTTCCCTGCCAAGTTCGTCAGCTGTCGGTTTTCTCCTGTCACTGATACCGTGTACAGACACGGAACGTCAGTTCCTGAACGATGACGGTGACGTTGCCTGCTTCCAGGAGACTCTGCCCTTTGGCTAGTAATTCTCTGGACAGGTTATTTCAGGGGTCTGCGGCTTGAGGTCTGTTAGCAAGAACCGAAGGACACGTCAGCGACTGTTGTTCCCAGTGTCCCCCAAACGTGGCAGGATGCTCCCAGCTGTGGCAGGAGAGGCGTGATTGAGGGGCGCATTTCCTGATGGGGGAGCGGCCACGTCCGAGGGCAGCAGCCCCCCGCCCCTCCCCCGTTACCCGCAGGGCTCAGGTACCACGGCCGGGCTGCCGTCCCATGCCTGCTGTCGGGCGGAGACTGCCCAGGACGTCGGCAGCGCAAGCGTCCATCCTCGCTGCCCTGAGTTTTGATTTATCTCTGTTGTTTTTGGTATAGTTCCAAGCAATGCTTTTCAAAAAGGGTGTTTGGGTGTCGTATTTTTGAGCTCTTGTTTATTAAATAGCATCTTGCTTTTCCTCCTCACTTGAAACACACTTTAAGTGAGAACTTTATTCCTTCTCCTGTCCCGGGTCAGTCACGTCAGTGCTGTGTGCCGTTGTCACTCAGGATCCAAATCTGAGCAGCCGTTTCCATCAAACCACTGTTTTGTTTATTCGAAAACACAGAAGGGAAAGTTGTGGCTTTTAGTTAAAAAGGGGATGTTTTCCTTGTTAGTCCTTCCTTAATTTCCTGACCATGTGTTTGGTAAAGTGAGTTATAAAGTAAATCGAGTTTCCCTGTTTCTGTCCAACATGATATTGTCCCTGAAGTTTCAAAAATTACCCCATTGCGTGGACACGAGCCTCTTGCGATCGCGTCCCAGAGGTGCCTGGAGCGGCCACCCTTCTCGGGGAAGGTGGGGGGCGCCTGTGTGGGACGCAGCCCCGGAACGAGACTGCATCGTTGCGGTCACTGAGCTCAAGCCAGTGCCTGTTGCGACCTCTGAGATCCGGGAAAGTTGTTTAACACTTAACCTCCGTGAGCCCAGAGTCCGCAAATAGAGACCAGAGCAGCGCAGCAGGCACGGGGCTGGTGATGATTAAGTGAGATAATTCGCACAAAGCAAACTAGCATCTGGCAAACAGTAGGCGCTGAGTGTTGTCTTTGTGAGTTTACTTCTCAGCCTGGGGGCTCCTTGAGCAGTTCTGAGGCTCCTCGTCCCGGACGTGGGGGTCGGGGTGGGACAGGCATCATCCACGACGACAAAAGACCCCCAGCTGTGTAGAACACAGTTGCACGTCCCTGTGACAAGCTCACTTGTGGGTTAACCTCTTTGTGCCTCGACTTTCCTGCCTGTGAAATGGGGTCAGTGAGGGCTCGCGGCTCTCAGGGTTGCCAGGGAGACTCAGTGTGTTTCTGCATGTGAGGCCTCAGCACAGAGCCTTGTCTGCCGTGTCAGAGCCCAGTACATGCAGATAGTCAGTATTATTATTAGTTACTGGAATTAGGTGTTCACTGCCTCTAGAGGGGCGGAGTGCAGCCCTGAGATCACACAGGTGGTTTTTTAAGCTGTCAAAGCCGAAGACTGACGCTGACTCTACAAGTCAGGTTCTTCAGGAAGGGGTGCGTGTGTGTATGTTTGGCATGTGCATGTATGTGTGCCGTGTGTGTGCGTGTGGACGTGTGGGGGTGGGGAGAGAACGCTGTCTGATTCCGACACACGCGTGTCCTGCACCCGGTTGCTCACCTGTACGCAGCTCTGAGCACAGACTGGGAAGGCTCTGCCCTCACCCGGAGCTTCCGTCTCAAGTTGCCGTCGTTGTCCCGCGTGGGACCCTTCGGTGCTGTGTGTCTCGTGTTCTCGCAGACGGCCTCTCACGGGTGTGTCCTTTCTGCAGGTCCCTCATTCGGGCGCCACCCTCGGGGACCTTCTGCAGGACCCCGGGTCTCGACTGCTGCCTGGCGCCCCCGGCCTCGCCCAGCCCCTCCCAGCAAAGATGAGGAAGCCGGTGCGCCCTGCGGCCCCCGTGTCTTCAGAAGAGGAGGACGCGGGCGTGGAAAACGTCCGGAGTCAGACGTACTCCAGAGACCTGTGGGAGAGGAAGCCGGATGTGGAGCCTGCGGCCGGGGGGTCCGGGCAGCTCCAGAGCGGGACACAGGGGGCCCTGCGGGATGACAGCCCTCCCGCGGAAGCGCGGCAGCCCCCCGGTGATGCCCTGCAGCTACAGGTCAAGGCCTCTGGGGAGGAGAAGGAGGAGTACGGCTACGTCGTGACAGACCACGAGTGAGTAGGGGACCCGGCAGGCCCTGGGGGGGTCCTCACTGACGCAGAGGATGCTTTTGTGTTTAAATAAAATGCCTTTAGCGGAAAGAACTGAGTGCAGGAGGCCACAGAATCTTCCTTGTGGGGGGCAGCCGGGCGCCGGCTGCTGACACCCCCAGGGCTCCCAGGCCGGGCCCTGGGTCGAGGGCAGTTCTTCGCCACGTTAAACAAAACCACCAAGCAGCGCCCTCCCTGGTGGCCCGTGGCGGCAGGTCCTGGCCGGCAGGTCTGAGTCCCTTCAGGTGGGGCCGGGCTGGGCCCGCTGCGCGCCGGCCGCGTGTCTGCTTCAGGTCAGAGCAGTGCAGGCACCCGCGGGGAGACACCTCGGGGAGGCGGCCGCCCGGCAGCGGCATGTCCCGCCCTCTCTCGTCTGGGTCTGAGCTCAGCGAGGGGGAGAGTTCAGACCTCCCGGGCCGGCGAGTTACGCGTGGCCGCCCCTCCCTCCCCACTGTGGGCTGTGCCTGCGCTCGGCCCGGCACGTTGGCGCCACGCGGCAGCCACGGTTCCCCACTGAGACGCAACGCGGCTGCACCCCGCAGGAGCAGGATATCTCATGTTGTGCTCAAACCACGGAGTGACAGAGCCACGCTGAAACTTAGGACTGGTTTCAGCCGTGCGTCGGTCTTAGCGGTATCTGTAGGTACGTGGTGAGCAGCGGAAACTCCAGCCTCACCCGGAGTACGGCTCTGTGTTCTGCGGAGTCCGTGTCATTAAGACGAGCCCCCATCTCAACCACTGCGCGCAGATGACGCTCGTGTCTCTGTCCTCGTGCTCCAGTCCCTGGAACCGGGAGCTCCTGGCGTCGCCTGTGTCTCGCTGCCGCACCTGTCGAGAGGCACAGACAGGCCCCAGCTCGTCCTGCGGGGGCTGCGTGTCTGCGCCGTCGAAGCCACGGCGGGTCCCCGCTCGATGACTGTGACGCAGCCATCGTGACAACCTGTCTCTGACTGTGACTCTCCACACGCCCTGTGCCATGGGTTTCTCCCTGCCCTGGGGGATGCTGCTGTGCGTGTGTCGTGTGTGGTTGGTATGTTGTGTGGTTTGGTGTGTGTGGTATCTGTGTGTGGTGTGTTGTGTACATGGTGTGTGTGTTGTCTGTGTGGTATGGTGTGTGTAGTATGTATGGAGTGTGTGGGGTGTGTGTTATGTGTGGTGTATTATATATGTGGTATGCATGATGTGTGTGTGGTATTTGGCGTGTTGTGTGGTATGTCATATGTTATGCGATTTGTGTATGTGTTGTGTATGTGTTGTGTGTAATGTAGATATGTGGTGTGGATGGTACACAGTGTGTGGAACGTGTTTGGTGTGTGGTGCGTGGTATGTACGATGTGTATGGTATGTGGTATATTGCAATATTGTACATGTGATGTGTGCAATGTGTGTGGCACATGGCATGTGGTATGCTGTGTGTGTTGTGTGGTATGTGAGAGAGTTGTGTATTGTGTTGTGTATGTGGTGTGCATTGTATATGTGGTGTGTGTTGTGTTTTAGATGTGTTATTTGATGTGTGTACATGGTGAGTATGATGTGTGGTGTGTTTGGTGTGAGTTGTGTATGGTGTGTCTAGTGTGTGTGGTGCATGTGTACTGTGTGTGTGGTGTGTGTGGTGCACATAGCGTGTGGGTTCTGTGTGTGTGGTGTGTGTGGTGCATGTGTATCGTGTGTGGTGTGTGTGGTGCACACAGTGTGTGGGTTCTGTGTGTGTGGTGTGCGTGGTGCACACAGTGTGTGGGTTCTATCGTGTGGTGTGTGTGGTGCATGTGTACTGTGTGTGGTGTGTGTGGTGCACACAGTGTGTGGGTTCTGTGTGTGTGGTGCACACAGTGTGTGGGTTCTATGTGTGTGGTGTGTGTGGTGCATGCAGTGTGTGGGTTCTGTGTGTGTGGTGTGTGTGGTGCATGTGTATCGTGTGTATGGTGGGTGTGGTGCACGCAGTGTGTGGGTTCTGTGCGTCTGGTGTGTGGTGTTGTGGCGCATGTGTGGCTGCCCACGGGGCCTCCACCTCCCCCTGTGCCGGGGCCTCTTTTCCCCCGGAGCTTACGTGCCGTGTCCTTGGACACCGTGTGGCAGGTTCCCCGTGTGAGGACGCAACCCCACTCTTGCTGTGGGAGAGTCTGGTCATCAAAGCGCGGTGTCACCAACAGCGAGAGCTGCGTGTGCTTTGTCTCGGGACCTGTATCCCAGCTGCGGCCACCGCACTGTCTGGCTGAGAGGGACCTGCTGCACCGCGTCCTTGCCTCTGCCCCTGGTGACTGTTGGCAGGAGAGGAGCCGTGTCACGCTAGGCTGTCACTTCCCATCTCGAGTTTGTTGCTCATGGCAGGTTCTCTGGCCGTGTGCGGAGACTAGCATCACCTGCCGCTTGCGGCGGGTCAGAGATAGAGCCGTTGCGTCATCGTGGCTGACGTCCCTCGTTCCTCTGTCAGTTCGGTCGTGAGAGGGTCCGGCGCAGGTCGCACAGCTGTCAGTGCGTCTCCCGTCGGGACGGGAGCTGGCTCCGGTCTCTCCTGCCCGGCTGCAGGGAGAGGAGGTTTCACCCCAAGTATCAGATCAGTCAACAGCGTGGGGTGCGCTTGGCGAATTTCTACCAGATCCCAGGCAGCCCTCGGTGGTCAGCTCCTGATGTATAGGAGCCGACGCCGTTCCTGAGAACACGTACTCGCGTGTGTCTGGTTGTCCACACGGGCGGAGGACGGTGGCTTCCGACCTGGTGCTCTCCGTCACTGATGCGGCTGCGCGTCCCCCGTGTGCTTCCTGTGGGGGCTGGTCCTCAGCCGTTCGCATCCTCACCCTTTCCACAGACGAGACGGGTCGTTGAAGACGGGACGAAGGGCACGGCAGCGTCCCCGCCCTCCAAGGACGGCTCTGAAATCATGTCACGTTTGCGGCTGGGAAGGAGCCACAGGACGGAAGCTCAGTTTGAGGCCGGGAACCGTTTGTTTACCTCTCGGCCCAGAGGTCGCCCCTGTGGAAGTGACTTCGCCAGACACTCAACGCACTTTCGTAAATGTGACGCCGTAGATGCTGCGTACATTTTATTAAGCTGTTGGCAGTTTATTTCTAGCTGGAGAAGTGAGTGTAGCGAGAAGGACAGTCTCATCTTGATGTTAAAAAACAGTAAGTTGTTGGAATACAACAGGCTTCACCTGTGTGGGGTTGGCGGCTGTCAATCACCTTCCTGTCGCAGTAAGAGTAATTCAGGATGTTGGCAACAACAGACGAGGGGACGTGTGCGTGTTCCAGGTCACGTGGGACACTCAGGGTCAGCAGGGCTCCGTGTGGGCGCGCAGGACGTCACAGGCTCATTCTCTCCTGCTCGGGAGAACGTCCGATCCCACAGGAACAGGCGGCAGGATGGAGCCGGGGGCGGAAACAGGCACGGCACTGACCGTCGCACGCGGCCGCGGGCACGCGCCATCCCGGGCGTTGCTTCCTGCGCTGCGGAGGGTCCCGAGGGTCACCAAGGTCTCAGCTAACCTACACGGTTGCTCATTGTTGGTGCTGACGATAGTGTAACTATGATAGAATAGGGAATCCCAGGAAAACCTCATTTTATCACTGGTTTCAAATACGGTCTCGTGGGAAGAGTTTCTATCAGAATCGACTAAGTTTCCTTTCACAGTCCGTCACCTGGTTCTCTCACTGCCGGTGAATTTTCAAGTGAATACCGAAATGTCTGAAATCAGGTGAGTGATGCCGTGGCGGCTGACCGAGGTCTGGGGACAGGAGCGTCACCGCGGCGGGGTCCTGCTCCCGATCACACCTGGCCCACGGGGAGGACGATACAGCAGGAAGGAGACGGGGAGAAGCTGCGCTGCCGCCTTCCCTAGGTTCTGCGGACTTCAGACGCGCGTAAGACGCAGCAGCTCCTGGCCCAGCCCCTTTCGGGACTTGTGTGTTGCAACCCTGGCGCAGTACGGACCTTTTCTGCCTGGCTTTTGTCTTGGGGACCTAGTAGTGGCATGATCACAGGCCCTGGATTTAATTTTTCTAGCCTCAGTTTCCACTTGAGAATGGGGTAATCCTGGCGCCCTCCTCCTGGGTCTGTTGTGAACCCCGGTTGTGACAATCGCGTGGGGTGTCCGCACGGTGCCCGCGCAGGGAGCCTTCCAGGAGTTTCGGCTCCTCGTGGTGTTTCTGGCCCTCGGGTCGCCCTCAGTGGTCTCATTTTTCAGGGTGGCACCCGCAGCCATCGTCCCCTCCCATGGGACTTTCTACTCAGTTGTCCCTCCACGCGCTTGTGCTGGGGGGTGGGGGGGTGGGGAGCCTGATGCCGCGCCTGCGTTGGGAGGATTTCCTGGCAAGGAGGACACGGTCTCTTCCCGTCACAGCTTCCCGCCCCGGGGGAGATTACGCGGCTGTGGGTTTCCCTGTTGTGCTGACCCGGCAGACCCCAGGAGCGGCTGGTTCAGCGGCTGAAGGGCAGTGTTGGAAGGTCTCCGGCGCACACCGCTGCACGCAGGGCTGACGCACTGGGGAGCGGAGATACCACGTTAGCCCAGGAAACCCCCTGCTGCCGCGCAGGCGCTGACGCCCACTCCGGCCACTCCTCTGCCACGGCGGCACTGGGTGTCCAGGGACTCGGGGTGGCAGTGGTCACGGACAGGTGGAACTGCACTGCCACACCTGCCTGTGAGCTTCGAGGTTAACTCTAACTGCTTTCCCGGAGAGCTCTGGCCGAGAAATGACGCGTGACGACCCTGCGTCCTCACAGTAACGTAGAAACGGCTGCGCGCTCCTCTCAGCCAAGGGCACTGTGTGATTTGTCCGCCTCCTGGAGGGGCACCGTCCGGTGTGCTTGCCGCCTGCTGGGGCGGTCACAACCCACAGTCGCGAGAGAGGACAGGGACCAGGTGTGCACGTCACACGGTGGCCCCGCCTGGGGACGCTGAGCCCGTGCCGGCACGCGGGCTCGCAGCAACACGCTGGGCGGGCGAGTGTCATCTTTTCCTCAGGGCTGCTCTGAGTGACCCTGCAGAGGGTCACGTCCAGCTCCTGTGCCGTGGGTGGGGCACGGGCTGCGAGAGCACCTGCAGCTCACAGCCGGACCACGATTCTGGGAAAGCCCGTCTATTTCACTGTTTCCTTGTCGGTTTAAAACAAACCAGAAAATGAATATCTCAAAATTTGGGGGCAAACATGGCTGGGGAGGTGGCTTCTGTTCAGGACGGAGGATGGGATTTGGGAAAACAGAACAGAGAGACGCAGCTCAAGCTCGCGGCGAGTTTGCATCCGTGGAGTGAGACGGGATTGATTAAAGCACAGAGAACTTTTAAGAGGAGTGGAGAGCAGGTGGATCTGATCAAAGCGCAGAGAGCACGTGGGCAGCACAGGCACAGGGGGTGCTGATTCGCGGGTCCTCCCTGGGCAGCCGGTTTCGGGAAGAGGCTCAGGCTCTGTCAGTGGAGGAGCCCGGACGAGGGAGCTGGGGACAAAAATAGCAAGAGGAGCGGAGGGAGACAGGGAGGGAGGGCAGACTGGAGGCCAGGTGGGCTGTGCAGGTCCCGGGATTGGGTCATGGCCACGCCTCCTGCTGGATAAGGCCCCACCCCTGCCGCGCACAGCAGCAGAGGCACGCCTGTGAGCGTGCTCCATTGTCTCTCATGGGGACATGTCCATGGCACCTCATCTTAGTGTACCTGCAGGTGTGTGTGCACCTGAGAAGTCCCTGCCCACCTGTAGGCATGTGCACACCTGGGGAGTCCTCTGTTTACCTACAGGTGTGTGTGCACCTGAGGAGCCCCTGCCCACCTGTAGACATGTGCACACCTGGGAAGTCCCTGCCCACCCGCAGGCATGTGCACACCCGGAGAGTCCCTGACTATCTGCAGGCATGTGCACACCTGGGGAGTCCCCACCCACCTGCAGGCATGTGCACACCAGGGGAGTCCCCACCCACCTGCAGGCATGTGCACACCAGGGGAGTCCCTGCTCCCTGCTCAACTGCAGGTGTGTGCACCTGGGGAGGCCTCTGTTCACCTGCAGGTGCGTGTGCATGACCTGGTTCCACTCCCGGGAGGAGAATGGAAAAGTAGCTCTGATCTTTGCTGGGATCCAGCATCCAGACTATCCCACTTACTGGAATTCCGGCCCTGTGTTTGCTAGCTCTGCAAAATGACTCTTGTGCACCATATGTTTTCCTGCGGGTGGCGAAACGTGGCCCCAGTCTGGGTATTTCCTCATCCCTCTCTGGCGTTACGGATGAACATGTGCTCCCTGGGCTGCGCTCACAGTTTGTGCAGGGGTGGGTTTCCTCTGCGCGTGGCTGCCCCACTTCCTGGCTCTCAGCGCGCTGCAGACCTGTGTCTGAGTTCTGTCTCTGTGGAGCAGCAGCCCAGTCTGAGCCTGTGGGCACTGCTGCCTCTAGGCCATGTGTAAGCTGGGCTTGCCCCGCAGAGTTTGGAGCCAGTGGGTCTGGGGGCATGGGGGAGGAGGCTTTCCCAGGTGAGAATCACCATGTGGTCCCCTTGGACCTGCTCAGGAGTCGGAGGCCCCAGGTGAGGTCCACGGCCCCAGGGAGGGATCCGTCGATTCTTGTGCTAATCTGGTCCATTTCTGTATGTTGGCGTCTTGGCTGGTGTCCCCCCCCCCGATGGAGTGTGAGCCCACGAAGGCAGGGCCTGCGCTTTCTGCCCCAGGAAGGTTCCCCCATGAGCGAGGAGTGAATGCGTGTGGTGCGCTGGGTTGGAAGCCTCTGCCGTGGGACGCGGTTTGTGTATAACACCGCGATTTTGTGTTTCTCTGAAGTGGTCCTAACAGAATTCCACGGACAACTCAGGGTTTACACAACTGAATTCTGGAATTCAGGATTTGTACTTGGAACTTCAGATTACGCCCGGGCACCGATCGCTGCGTCTTGACGGGAGAACCGGAGGCCAGGGGGCCTTGTGGGGCATCGGGGGCCACGGTGCCAGGCCGGTTCTCCTGCCTTGTTTACAGAGCCGCACTGGCGGGCGTCCACCTTGCTTTCTGTGCACCCCGTGTGCTCAGTGTTTACAGATTTTCCACCAGGTGCAGCTCACTCTGAAATGAAGCCATTCAGAATAGGTGTTTCCTCTGTGATCTGACAGCCCCGCAGAGCCGGCGTGTGCCTGTCCCCTCCTCTCCCTCCTCCCCCACCTCATCCTCCTTCCACCTGAGGCTGAGATGAGCCGCTGGCTGCCAGGGCCCCTCACTCTGCCCAGCAGCTCCATTCGGACCTTATTGTTTTCTTATTGCTGGAAATTCAGGTGATTCATCAGGGCCAGGAAGCAGCTCACCTGGTACTTGTATGCACGTGTGTGTATGTGCGTGTGTACATGTGTGTGTGCACATGTGTGTCTCTGGCAGGGGAGCAGGTGGGGCATCCAGGGGGCTGTTAGCTCTCAAGACTGATGTTCTGTTTGGTAACGTGGCTCCCTCCCTTGCCTTCCCTCCACAGCCCCCTGAGCCCGGAGGACGGGAGGCGGCTGACGGAGGACATCGCCCACCTGCTGCACCTGCCGGCCAGCGCCTTAACCTACACCGGGTAAGTACCTCGGCTGCGCTCGGGCCCAGACGGTTCCTGAGGGGCAGAGCTGGGTGCCCGGAGCTCTCCTGAATGGCCCCAGAGGGGACTGTTTAGGACAGAGGACAGGAGAACTCCCGTGGGCTTTGGGGGCTATTCGGTGCAGCTGAGCCTGCGTTTGAATGTATGACAACAGTCGCTATGGCCAAGATTCTCACCCTGCGGCACTAGGATCACCTGGAGGCTCTGGAACATTCTGTGCCAGCCCTACTGTGAATGAGTGAGAACCTCTGGATGGCTCGTGCCACAGACACTCAGTTGACGCTTACTGTGCACCCGCTGTGTACACAGCCCCTTGACTGACAGTAGGAAAACATTCTGCCCTTTCCTCGGGTGGGAGCCAGCTTTGGGACCTCAGCCACCGACCTGCCCATGGCACAGCGCGTCCCTGTTCTCGCTAGAAACCGAGGTTAGAGAGTCATGGGCACAGGGGTGCAGGGGGCTGGTGCATGGGCACACACGAGGGGAAGGGTGGCCTCCTTCCTACATCCTGAAATGTGCGTTGACACTGAGACAGGGAGTGTGTGTGGGTGGCACTTGGAGATGTGTTGATGGAACCCGAGAGCTGGGTGCTGAGGGCAGAGGCCCCGGGGGCTCCCTGGGGAAGGCCTGGGTTTGGAGATGGGTCTGGAAGGTAGATGAGCAAACACGGAGTGAAGCACCAAGGGCTGACGTCAGAGGCCTGCCTGAGCTGTCTACTCACGTGGACGTGGGAACAGGAGCGCCACCCGCACATCTGCAGGCATCGTGCGTTCCCCGGTTTGGTCACAGCCAGGGCCCACTGGGCACCTGCTGCAGCTGGCCTTGCGCTATGAACGGGGTGTTCCCGTGAGAAACACGGCCCCTGCCTAAAACTGCCATTTATTGGGAAAAGACAGAAAAGGGTGTGGGCAGGTAGCATGTCAGGCACTAGGGGACATGAAAAAGGAAGCACCCCAACTAGCTTGGGGACTGGAAGTTTCTAGAATTAGACAGCTGAAGGGCATGAGGAGGTATCCTACAGAGAGGAGCAACCCCCTTGTATCCCAGAAATGCCCACTGTGACTCCCCACATGGCACCAGCACAAACGCACAGCCAGTACTTGGAAGGAAATGACCACCTGTGGGCAAAGACCTGGGGGAAGGGGCCCCTGTGCGTTCAGGGACCTGAAGGGAGCCTGCCCCACCTCAGCGGCACAGCCCAGGTGAGGAGTTCGCCACCCCCAGGTAGAGAAGAGCCACCTCAGAAGCCCATAGCCAGTGACAGGACCCAATGAAAGTGGATAAAATGAGATGATCTGACTAGTGCTGAGAAAGAACATGCCCTGTGCAACCAAGGAAGACGAACTGGAAGGCCAGGGACAAGGAGAGACTAGGTGAGCAGGAGGACAGCTGCACGAGACTGCGGTAGGTGGATGTGCAGAGACCCAGGTGAGCAGGAGGGCAAGTGTATGGGACTGTGGCTGATGGTTCCGGGTGTGTGGTTTTCGGAAGCCAAGGCCCCTGGGAGGGCAGAGGTTGGGGAAGCAGCCTGATGGGTTGTTCGATAGACATGTCCGCTTGGGGTACCTGGAGCACTTCTACGGGCTGCTGTCCAGGTGGCTCAGGGCACGGAGCCAGTAGATGGAGATGCTATAATTGTGACATACGGTGGACAGCAAGGTCCCAGTTTCTGATGTGATCATGAGATGGAGGTACAGGAAGAGAAGGGGTGGCAGCGATGTGTGGCGCGTGCCCCCTTTATGTGTGTCTGAGAACCACAGAGACAAGTGCGTTGGCACCACCCTGAGTTACTTTGAGGAAGGTCCTAGGACAATATTTTGGGTTCCTAGGGAAGCAGTATTAACTCTCAGCAACCATGCAGGACAGACTTCACAGAAGTTGAAAATAAGAGATATTTCCATGACCCAAAAGTGCTAAGAGGTTTCCAGGACCTAAAAATGTTTCTCCCCGTGCTCATGGGGAGAGAGGACAGGAAATCACAGAGCCTGGGTTTATGGGATCCAGGGAAGTGGCTTCCCCCTCTGGGCCTGAGTTTTGTATTCCATACAGTAAAGCTATTTACCTACTTGGTCTTTAGTGCTTATCCCAGCTTTAATCTTTTATAAATCTGTGACCTGGGTTACTGGTCTAATAATCTAGCACTTACTATATTGACTTTTGGGGGGAAAGCCCAGGTCATATGACAGGTTCATGCCCCCACATGTGGTCTCTCCCAGACAGAGGTGAGTGTGTGGAGAGGGGCTTTGTTCTGTCAGACCCTTGGTGAAACTCTTTCCACCAGTGTTACGTGGGTGCCCACATGGCACACCTCACAGGGCTCAGCTGTGTTGGGAAAGAGCTAGAGTTTCTTCTGCTGGATGATCCACTGAAGATGTCTCTGTGGAGCTGGGGATGTTGCTGGGGCAGAGGTGGGGTGGATGGTGGGATGGAGTTGAAATATAGTTGGGGTGGAGCTAGAGTGGAGGTGAGGTGGATGGTGGGATGGAGTTGAAATATAGTTGGGGTGGAGCTAGAGTGGAGGTGAGGTGGATGGGGGCAGATGTTGGGGTGGATGGTGGGGCAGAGGTGGGGTGGATGGAACATGGAGGTCGGGTGGATGGTGGGATGGAGGTGGGGTGGATGGGGGTAGATGGTGGGGTGGATGGTGGTGCGGAGGTGGGGTGGATGGGGCAGATGGTGGGGTGGATGGTGGGGCAGAGGTCTGGTGGGTGGTGGGGCAGATGGTGGGATGGAGGGGTGGATGGTGCATGAGGGTCGGGTGGATGGTGGGGCAGAGGTGGGGTGGATGGTGGGGCAGAGGTGGGGTGGATGGTGGGGTACAGGTGGGGTGGATGGTGCATGGAGGTCAGGTGGATGGTGGGGCAGATGGTCGGGTAGATGATGGGGCAGAGGTGGGGTGGATGGTAGTGGCTGTTCCTCTGGGCTCCCTCCACTCTTCACAGGGCCCCTCCAGGCTCAGTCTCTCTCTTGGCTCCAACGACTAGCTCCAAGGCCACCCACTGTGTCCCTTGTGCAGGGTACCCTGCATTCCTCCTTCCTGCCATTCCTGGGACAGCTGCGTGCTGCTGCTTTGCTGTCTCTGTGTCATGCTCCTTGGCTCGCTCATCTCTCCACAAATCTCTGCTTTTTTTGTTTTCTTCAGCAGAGGCTTGGCATCCCTGCCATGTTGATTGTGAGGTGCCATCCAGGGCCTTTCTGGGCATCTTCGGGCCTGGGCTCACCTGACCTCTCCTTGTTTGCATGCTGTCCTCTCTCAGGCCGGATGCTCCGGCTGCCCTGGGCAGGGGTGGTGAGAACGCACAGGAAGGAAACTGCGGAGCTGGCACTCTGAGCCTCTTCCCTCCGCGTGCTGCCGCAGACCCCTCTGTAGGGGCCACGAGGAAGCGTCTCCACGTTGCTGACTACACTGTGGCCGAGCGAGACAGTGTGACTTTAGGGTGTCACCAAGGGCTGTGTGCTGTGCCCCATGCCGAGTCGAGGTCCACTGTGGAGTCGGGGTCGCTGCACTGACCAGGCACAGAGTGGGCAAGGATGGAGGGGCCTCGCCCAAGCAGTCAACAGGAAAGTGCTAGAGAAGCTTCTAGAATCACGAATCATCAGCTGCCAGTGACCTCGGGCATGCGGAGTGCATCTCAGGTCCAGGGCATTGAGGCTGGCAGGAGCTCTCCTGGTACCCAACAGCGAGAGCCGTCCGGCCGTTAGTCCTGAAGATGTAGTTTGTCTGACAGTGTTTGGGTCTCACTCTTGTGTGGCGTCTTCACCGTTCTTTTCTTTGTGCTGTCATTTTATTTTAAAGGATATTACCTTTTATTTTGAATAAAAATAACCCAGAGATTGGGGAGCGGGCCCAGCCTGGTGTAGACAATCCCTGGAAGTCCCCTAATGCACACCGGGGCCTCCCCAGAGCAGAGGGGTCCGCGCTGTTCCCTCCCAGGAGCGGAGGCTTGTCATCCGCTCCCAGCTGGGACACCGGCGGCCTACAGACGGGGTTTTTAATTCAGCAGGTACTTACTGAGAGCCACTCGCTCTCTTCCCCACGCCGGGGCGGGCAGAGCTCCTGCTCCTGGGGAGAAAAGTGAATGGTGAGCGGGAGCCGGGAGCCCGGTGACCAGGGGTGCAAGTGGGAGGACAGCTGCCCGGGCGGGGAGAGGACACAGCGGGGACAGGCCCAAAGCCCTGGAGGAGCGTGGTCCCTCCTGAGTGCCAGGTGCCCCTGACGAGTCTACCGCTTTCTGGTCAATTTGTTGAAAAGGTCCCTCTAGCTGTGTGCAGAGTGGTTTCCAGGGTGTGAGTGGAGGCCATGGTGAGTTTGTGGCCACTGTGGTTTCTAGGAGCCGACTGTGACTCGTGATTTACGCAGTCATGACTGTAAACGCTTGAGCCCTGAGCACAGGCGGACCGTGTGTCTCCAAACTGCTCGTGGGCCCCGCGGCGGCTTCATTCCTGCCTGCCCGTCGGGGCCCTGGGTGGTTCTCTGTGAAGCTCCTTCACAGAGGCCGCTCGCTGGCTCCTGTCCTTCTCGGCCCGTCTGTGTCTCAGAGACGACGTCTGATCCCTGCTGCCCCACGGCCTCCTCTCAAGTCCCCTGTCCCGGCCGCGTAGAGTCCGCACCGCACCCTGGGTCTTGAATTGCTGTGTGCATGTATGTGTGTGTGTGTGCACACGTGCACACCTGTGGTGGGAGCTGTGCCGTTTGAGCATACATGCCTTGCTCACGTGTCCTGAGAATCTCACCCACACACGCCTGGCACATGCGCCAGCTCGCAGGATGGGCGCAGGTGTGGGTGTGCGCTGCCGGAACCGCGGAGAGGGGCAGGGGTCAGTGCGGGGCAGGACCTGGGCAGCAGGGACAGGCGGTGCTGTGTCTGAGGGCATTTGCGCAGCTGTGCGTTGTCCCAGGATGGGAGAGGCAGGCAGGCCGCGCGAGCCGCCCCTTTCAGACGTCGTCTGCATTTTTATGGCAGCACTGGTTGTGCTTAATATGTTTTGTTAATGGTTATGTAGCTGTCACATAAATTCCATTATTTCTTATTGCATCATTAGAGACCATTAAAGCGGCATTAGCTGCTGCAATTGTGCCAGCAGCCGCGCACACCGACAGTTACGACTCTAGAATCCAGTCGCGGCTGTCCACAGCGGTGCTGGCTGGTGTCTGCACTCCTGGGACAAGGGACACCACAGCAGACGCTTCTGGGAGCCCCGAGTCCCCCGTGGGATGGGCCCAGGGTCCAGTCTCTCCCAGACGGCTCCGGCTGAGCTTCCAAATCAGCCGCGTGGAGAACCAGGTCAGCCGCGCACACGGGGCAACACGCCAGATGCTGTGATCAGTCTCGGTGTGCTGTCGCGGTGTGAGGACCGGTTCGCTTCCTCACCTGTGGGCTCTGCAGGACGGATGGGTTCAGTCTCCTTGTTCTCGGAGGCAGCTGCTGGAACGCAGCCATGGGGATTCTCCTGATACTTCTCGTCAGATCTCCCGTGCACAGCCAGTCCTTGCATGTCCTGGCGCTGCCTGGGCCTCCGGTGTCTGCGCCCTGCGTCCTCAGGACCCTGCAGGCCAGAGGGAGTCCCTGGGGTTCACAGGCTTCAGAAAGTATGTTTCAGCTCCCTGGGGCAGAGCCACGTCTCTGTGCCTCAAGCAATTTATGGAGACGTTAACCAGTAGCAGAGATAGGGTGAAGGGTGGAGCTGCCCATAACCCGCTGGGTCCACTCTGCTGATCTCTGCAGGACGTACCAGTGTGGAGATGGGACATGTAATGTCTCTCTCAGCCAAGAGCCTCCAGCAGCAAACCCGGGAGCCCTGAGGAGGGTTTTGGGAGACACTGCTTGCGTCTCGACTTAGTGTATCCGCTGCCTGCAGACTCTGGCGCTCCCCAGGACGTTGTCACCTGTTCCACCTATGGGCAGGGTTTTCTGAGAAGTGAGGGGACGGGCCTGGTGTCCCAGAGGGAGCCGTCCTTCTTGGAGCAGGAGAGCAAGCTCTGAACTCAGCGCCCCACTGGAATGTTGCAGACGATCGCCAAGGTGTGAGCTGGTGGCTCCAGGTAGCTGCGGGTGGCTTTCCTGGGAACAAAGAGTATCAAGGGAATGTCACAACATGTCAAAACGGCCTCAATCCTGCTTTTAGACTCGGGTGAGACAGCGGGGAAGAGCCGCTGTGGGTTCCCCGATCTGCTGGGAGAAAGGCCGCCATTTCTCATTTTAGGCAACCCCCTGCTTCGGTCGAAGGTATCAGTATGCAAGGTGTCGGTCGAGCCTCCTTGCCTAGTGTGAAATGGAGTCTCAGCCCTCCCGAGCCTTGGTTTCCCCACGTGCCGCAGGGGAGCGTGCGGCGTGGACCCCGCTCTCGGAGGCCCTGCACCTGGCTCGCGTCTGTTGTTACCACCTTGAAACTCTTAAAATCCTTCAGCAAAGGGCCCCACGGGTGGTGGAGCTGCCCTCGGGCTCCGGGCGGGGTCGTAGAGTCTACGCGACAGTCCACAGCGGGGTCCTCAGCGCTGGGTGCGCGTCCAGTCCACGTCCTCTGCACAGTCACCCTGCCGTGGCTGCGTTGTCGTTAGGGCAAGACAGCTCTGAGTTCGGCTCCTAACAGGTCCAGACTGGTGGGAATAACCCCTCAGTTCTTTTTTCCAGACTTGTAAATGAAGCCTCGAGTAAACACGGGCACTGCGTGTTGGGCGGGGAGCCCAGCACTTAGCAGTTCCTGACGTTCTCTTGTGACCACACTTCCGTCTGTGAGGTCGTGGCTTTAGCTTCCCCAGTGAGCTGCATGCTCCTGAAGGCAGGGCCCGGTCTGAACTGCTCAGTGGTTATCTTCAGATACACTGTGTGTGGGTCACAGTGTACACAGTGTGTGTACATGTGTGGGTCAGAGCAGCGTCTGACCCGGAACAGGGCTCCTCGATGTGTGTTGACTGAACGAGTGAGCGAGTTAGCGGATGGATTGGCCCTGGACTCAGAGGCACGTGGGTCTGCGTCTGTTTCTCTCCGATCCTGTGGGACCTCGGGCGGGTTAGTGCAGCCACCGGGCTGTAATAAATAAGGGGTGATTTCTGTGAATGACGTACCGTCAGAATAATAAAATGTTGCTGAACCGAGAAACGTACGTTTGTTCGCGACCTGTGCGGTCAACGCTGGCTGTCCCTGCCCAGCGCTGTCGTATCTTTCTCACCGGAGCAAAGCAAAGCTCACCTTTCACTCTTCCGATCGGTCTCTTGCTTCCGAGACGGTGCAGACGTGCTGGTTCCGGCGAGGCTCTGGTGCGGGGGGCCAGGTGTGTTACTCGGCACTCATCTCCCGTGGGGAGGGCCCGACGGGGCGGGATTGGACCCCCGCAGCCGGGAGGGGACCTGGACCTGCCACCGATGCTGGCCCACGAGTGTGTGTGACGCGACGTCAGGGCGAAGACCCTGGTCCAGTCCCAGGAGGGGGAGGTTCCCCCTTTCTGCCTTTGCTGGTTGTCGCCATCCAGCACGGGACGGCCGTGGGCCCAAACCGCTGAGGTTTCAAGAGAGTGCCTTAGTCCTGGTTCTTAGGTGAGCACGTTTATTTCTAAGTATTTGTCACTAACAATTCAGCCATTTATTTGTTTAATTCATTAATCTATAAGCAGGGGAAAGTCAGACTGTGTCACAGAAAACACAGCTTAGTGGCCTGAGGTCCTCTAGGAGTGGAGGGCTCTCTGTCGTGCCTGGGGACGTGCCCACATCAGTGCTGGCGGAACAGAAGGCTCCTGGGACGGGTCACACCGCCTGCCAGCTGTGACAGGAAAACAGACTGCCGTAGAATTAGAACTAAGAAAATGCCTTCGAAGTGCAAAGGCAAAGCACAAATACTGAATAATCTGTTTTCTTCCAAACACTCCATGGGAAGAGAGTGCAGGCAGGCGTTCCCTAACACAGAAAGGAATTCCCGAATTGCACGTATCCCAAAGGAATTGCAAATAAGATACAGTCTGCATGGGATGCACTTGCTCAGCCCTTTAAGAAGATAGGGCGTGGTCAGTGATTATGTTTCTGCCAAGGCTAGTTATGTTCTATTACCTTGCAGCAACTTGGTGGGTCTCAGTTTCCTTCCACATTCAAACAGGAGCTGGTTCTCTGTCCTTCCTCCTCTGTAAGCCCTCAGGTTAGGTGTTCCGGAAAGCCACTGCCTAGTGTCTGGGAGGCAGGATGTGCCGCTATGCAGAGATGTGGTAACGGGCGTCTGTTTTAGGGATGCAAGTGTGCAGGCTGCTGCCCACTAGGGTTCCAGAATCCCACAGCCCTGGAGTCTGCTCTGCAATCTCGCGTAGCTGGCACGAGGCTTGCAGAGACGGTTCTGCGGCAGCCAGATGAAAACGCATTTCTCTACTGGGTTTCGGCGGGTAGCTGGAATTAGCCCTGCACAGACTGTGGGCTTCGCCAGTGAGGAACGGGCAGCGAAGGAGACTGGGAAGGCGGGAGATGCCCAGAAGGAATTCTGGGAAAGAGCGTGAGTGGTGTGGGTCCGGCCACAAAGGCAAAGTTAGGAAAGGACACTGGCCAATGCTCCTGTGTAGATTTTGTGGTTATCATAGTGTTTTACTAAAAGCTCTCCACTGAGAATCAAGAAATTCTCATTCCCGTGGTGGCACTGATGTTAAAACTGGACTATTTGGAGCTAGTCCCTAGACTCCATGTGCTTTATTTATTCACCTGTAAAATAGGGCATTGCCAGACGAGCTGCTCTGAGTCACATGACTGTGCTATTTAGCACCACCCCTGAATACTCTCTTAGCGTGTCTCGCACCGGGCCAGCTGCGGTGTGGGTAACCCTGAGTGCCTCTGCCCAATGCCAACCGAGAGGTCAGATGTAGATCATGTGCAGATGTAAAGATGCCCCTGCTCTTACCTGGACACAAATTTATATTCAGCTGACACAGGAAGTCTCCTGAGTCATTCTGATTTTGTTTGGTGACATTGAGACCTCTATTAGCACTTTGCTTCTCTTAAATTAATACTAAGTAAGGAACTGAATGAGCAATTTACTAAATATATACCCCACAAGATGAGAAAAGTTAATGTAGAACAATTTTTAAGCCATAGATGATGTTTTGAGAAAATGTCTCAGTATGTTTGCGTTGATATAGGCAATATATACATACCTATTTCTATTATCCATCCATCCATCTCCACCCACCATTCATCCATCCATCTATCCATCCATCCATCTACCTGCCTACTCATCCGCCCATCTACCCACCCATCTACCATCCATTTATCCATCATCCATCCACCCATCTATCCACCCAACCATCCATTCATCCACCCACCCACCCGTCCCGCCATCATCCATCCATCCATCCACTTACCTACCTATCCGTCCATCTACCCATCCATCTGTCCATCATCCATCCACCCATCCATTCACCCATCTACTCACCTACCCATCCATCCACCATCAATCTATCCAGCTATCCACCTAACCATCCATCCATCCATCCACCCATCTACTTACCTACCCATCCACCCATTCATCCATCCTCCATCCATTCTCCCTCCATCATCTATCCATTATTATTCATTCTCCACCCATCCACCCACCTGCCCATCCACACATCCACCCACCCATCCACCCATCCATTCACCCACCTACTCACCTATCCATCCACCCATCCATCCGTCATCCATCTATCCATCCATCCACCTGTCCATCCATCATCCATCCATCCTCCATCCATCATCCATCTATCCATCCATCCACCCACCCATCCATCATCCATCCACCCATCCATCATCCATCCTCCACCCACCCAGCCGCCGCCCACTCATCCATCATCCATCTACCTATCCACCCACCCACCCGTCATCTACCCACCATCCTCCATCATCCATTCATGCATCAACCCATCTACCATTTATTCATCCACCCACCTATCCATCCACCCATCATCCATGCATCCATCCAGTTACTGGGCTTCCCACAGAATCCAGGTATCAAACAGACAAAGCGCAGGTCAGTCTGTGAAGCCAACAGAGAGCCTACTGGTAAAAACAAACAAACCCAAAAAACCAATTAGTCTACAAAATTTTTTCTTTTTCATTTCTAAATAACTTTCAAGAAAGTTTACCACTTGAAAAAAGAAACATTTACTTTTATGTGAGTTATGAAGTTTCAGCATCAAATGATTAACTTTAAAACCACCAGTTGTTGCCATGTATGCCTTGGCTATCTTCTTTTAATCCACAAAACGTCGAGGAAATCTAGTACCTGAGGCTTGTCTTTATTTGAACTGACAGTAGAGCCATTAACATCTGTTTGGACGGCGTCTGTAAGGAGAACTGCAGTCATACGTGCTACAGTCATTGAAAACCTTAAAGTCTGACCTGATACAAATGATCTTGTGTTATGTGTAACACATTATTATCTAGAAATAACAACTCCACATTAGCCAGACTAAGTGGAGCCCTCAATGGATAGGAATTCTGCATTGTTCTATGTTTTAGAAATGGTTTTAAATAAGAAAAAAGAAGGTTTCATCAGAGATTTGTTATCTGCTCCACTCTCAACCCAACTGCAGTCTGAGCACAGACTGAGTTCAGTGTTTGACAATTCCTGGGAGTCGTGAGATTATGCTCAGAAAATGACCTCAAGGTTACATGATTGTTAAGAAGACTCATATGTCTGTATACCGATATTATAAAGGCAGAGCGTTATATGTATTTTTAAATTATTTTAATGATAAAAGTAGGGGAAAAGATTTCTAAATAGTCTTCAGTTTAAAAAAAGACCATTGAAGCAGGACTTTTACCCCAACATCCTGGTTAATGGAGGGTTTGTTTGTTTCATACGCCTGAAGTGATAGGGTGGGAATATTTTAGCAAACAAGCAATATATCGATGTGAAATGCTAGAAGTTACTTCTGTTCTCTGTTAGCCTGTTTTATGACCACACAAAAGAAAAGGAGCAACTGTCTACGTGCAGTAGAATGTCACGGGAGCCACTGGCTGACGCAGAGCCCAGTGACAGTTGGGGCGGCGTTTAGAGCAGAGACGGCTGTGGCTGGAAGCACAGTGATGAATTAATCTCACCTGTACGCACGCGTGTGGTTTGCTTATATTGGTCACAGGTGGTTTTAAACCAGTGCATTCTGCAAAATCTCAGGGCTGTACCTTTCCATGTATTTCCAGCCTGCTTGGGAATTGACTCCTAACAATAGTAAGTGGCTTTTGTCTCTCCTAATTTGTTCTCCATACGGAGCCACGTCACAGCAGATTTAAAGTATCACGCGCTCTGTGATTTTCTAGGCTGAACACTCCCTCTTTCACTAGGGTAAGGGGGTTTGCACTGGATTTGTGGGTTCCGCTTTTTGGCATTTCTTCCACTATAAACAGGAGTCACCTCTCACAATGAGTGACTTGCCCTGTTAGAAAGCAGATGGCCCCCCAGGAACGGTGAGTCAGAAATGACGCAGGTGTTCTCACCTCAGAAGCTCCTTACTGTAAGCGCACCTGCCGGGAGCATCAGAACAGCCCTCTCTGGTCTGCCCTGTGGTGGCCGTTTGCCCACTGGTCACATGATCTGCATCCCAGTGTCACAGGGTCGGGAAGGAAGGAGATCATCGTCCCCTCCTGTCGACCACGTCATTCCCTAGGGAAGCAGCTGGTGCCGTGGGCAGGAGCCAGGGGAACCTGTGCAAGGTGGGCTGATCTAGCGGGTGGATTTTATAGAAGAATTCAGAGCAGGAGCAGAGTTGAAGAGCTTCAGTCTAGAGGGAAACCGTATAACCTGCCAGTCACCCAAACCGCCCTGCAAGGTTCTCTTTACTGTCCCTACTTTGTGGGTTAACAACGTAATGTGCTGAGGTCACCCAGCAAGGAAGTGGCAGTTACGCCTGGACTGTGGGCCTCTTGAGTGCCAATGCTCGTGTTTTCTCCGTGACGTTAAATTGTAACACGTGAAGAAAATAATGAGGCCACTGATGCACGTGAAAACGCTTCCACGCAGGCGCTAGGAAACAGTCGATCCTCACCATTCGGACTCCATATTTGCGGATTCACCTGTAACCCCAGGTCAGAACTCGTGCCACGACTGTTCCTGGGCACGCAGGAAGTGGCGAACAGTGCGAGCTGCGCGGTGTGCGCGTTCTCGTCAGAGGCCGAGCAGGGCCGTGCTCTGCCTTCCCGCTCCAGCCCTTACGCTGTAAGCAAGGTCCCTGTCGGGGTCTGTTCACGTCTCCCTGCCTTTGGTCGGTGGTTCTGCCCCCCGTGCGGAGCTGAAGCGCTGCCTCGTGTTCCTGCGCACAGGAGGCTGAGAGGCGCATTATGGAGGACGCGTCACGTAGATGGGCTTCGTGGGCGCGGGTCCGGCATTAGCAACTCAGCAGCGTGTGTTAGTACCACACGAGGCATCTTTAGATAGAAACACACGTGAAACGAGGTTGTGTGTTGTGGCCAGAGGCTCTCGGGAGTCTGAGCCGTGTTTCCCCAGGAGCAGCAGCCGGTGCTCGCTTGCGTGCTTCCCGTGACGTTGCGGAACGTTGTCACCTCGGGTAACTCGGCTCGTCCACGGCGTGTTTTCAGTAATCTGAATGGAACTCTGAAGGGGGAATAGCAAAATCAGTACCTCTGTTTCCTCGGTAAACCTGGATATTTCCTTGTAACTTAATGTTCAGCTTTCTTTGTGTCTGTTTCAGTCATTTCTTCCTAATCTAAATGCCGCTTCTTTGTTTTCTGCGGCTCTAACGTAAGTCGAGCTGGGACTGCGTCGTGCTGTGCGCGACAGACACCAGTGTTTGTCAGCAAAGGAACCAGCCGCCCTTCTCCCTGAGAGCTCCAACGCTGGTGGCTGTACTTGCTTCCAAGACACCGTGCAAGGCTCTTGCCATCTCTGTGTTACTTTTTATTTTCTAATTAAACACGGAGGTTCCCCTTCTTACGCTAGCAATATGCACGTGGGATTTATTCCGTTTCCCCCAAAGTTACAAAGAAGAGAAAGCTGAACACGATGGGAACAGCAGCCACAATGCAGCCCTGACAGGAGCGGGTGGGAAGGCTCGTGCCGCTCTCCCGGGCACGACCCTGCTCAGGTGGGCCACACGCCTCCTGCCAGGGGACCGTGCCCAGGTGACCTGCAGGGAACCAGTTCCAGCAAGTCCGTCCACAGCTGGCGAACCCTGCAGGTCGGCTCAGGAGCCCCGTTTACCGCCTGGCCGTCGGCGGCAGTGGGTGTGGGTCACGCCCAGCGCGCCACGGGGCCCGGACGGGGTTTTTCTTGGGAACCAGATTGAAGCGGTCGGGACGCCTGGCGCCTCCGTGAGCGAGGGCCGCCGCGAGGGCAGGCAGCCGGGGCTGTCTCACGTGAACAAGGGTCTCTGCACACGGCCACACGTCTGGGAGATGAGGTGGTGTCTCAGATGAAGGCCCAAGGTCCCCATGACATGCCGACGGTGCCCGGGGGTCAGCAGTCCCACCCTCCACCATGAGGTGAGCAACCTCCGCCTCTGGAGCCCGCTGACGCCATGATAACCGCGCAACATGGCTGTGAGAACTGGGGTGTCTGGGGGTGAGGAGAAGGGGGTGTGGGGGTGAAGAGAAGGGGGTCTGGGGGTGAGGAGAAGGGGGTGTGGGGGTGAAGAGAAGGGGGTCTGGGGGTGAGTACAAGTGGGGGGTGGGGTTTAGACAAGGGGGTGGGGGGGTGGGGAAAGGGGGGTGGGGGGGTGGTGAGAGGGGG
>CAUYRT010038703.1:0-20731 GCA_963574885.1 Lepilemur ruficaudatus
CATTGTGAAAAATAATATACAGTATACATAAACTATAAACATTAGTTACAAAACAATTTGACAAGTTATTATTCTCCTCATTCTGTATATTTGGAAACCAGGGATCTGAAAGTCAAGGTGGTGTCACATATTGTATTTGACGGAACTGGAAATGAAATCTAGGTCTATTCTATGCCCCAAACTTTTGCCTTTGGCCATTACGCATCAAGCTTTCTTACATATTTAGTGCTGTAGAATTGAGATCTGCTTTTGGCAAAGTTTGCTTCAAAGTAAAACCAAGAAACATAAATTTGTAGAGATTGAATCATAATTTTTAAGAGGACATGAAGTGTTAAGAGGTAAGTGGAAGAATTTTTTGAACTCTGAGACTCCTGAATGTGAACACAAGACTGACCGCCCCTGAATACGCGAAGTATAAGCAGTGGACCTCTGGCACCCTCTCCTGACCCTACTAGTGCATCTTATCCTTCTCTCCTTGGCTTGTTTTCACTTAGTTTTCTGCCAATTTATGCCTGATCAGGTAGCCATTGTTAAAGATGGAGGCCTCCTCTGACCTTTTAAATTGTTGAATTTTCCTCTACTTTATATATTTTGAATATTTCAATTTCTTAAAACCCCAAGTCCCAAAAGAATGAATCTTGAATAGTGAGATACCAAACAGTATGATATGTGTGGGAGCTTTTTAGATGTCTGGAGGTATACTGCCCTCCACCTCTTCACACTTATCAATCTTGCCTTCCTTAAAAGGTGATGTAATAAAAGCATAACAAATGATTAAATTAAATCCCAAAACTTTGAGAGTAAGGGTTATGATGAAAAATATGTATACAAAGTCTTTTCTGACTATTTGCCAAAGTGCAAGTTGTCATCCTTATGGAAAAAGAATGGATAATTTCTCCTTATTCTACAGTGAAAATGCACACATTGAGATTAATACAATAAAGGCACTATTTTATTAATGTTTTCTATCACTATAGATACAACTGGGCATTGTTTTCTTTGAATTTTGTTTGTAAAAATTAGCTATATAACTTCAGTTTTTAAAATGAATTTTTTCAGTGAAGCACAGAGAGACTTTTACTTCAAATGTAATCATTTACAAACATGACTATTCAAAAATATCCATGGAAAATATGCATGCATGATAATCATTATATTTCATGCACATATTCATGCATGTTTAATCTAAATAGCATGTGAAAACTCTTTAATCAGTTAATCAGATGGATGTGAAATGCAATAGTTTATTTATTTATTTATTTATTTATTTATTTCAGCATATTACAGGGGTACAAACACTTTGGTTACATATATTGCCTTTGCACCACCCAAATGAGAACTACAAGCAATAATTTCTAAACGACCTACTCATATCATTCAGAGGAACAGGCATTTACTCACACTTTCCAACGTATGTATCAGTAAATGCGTAGTATAGATTCAGTGGTAGCTCTGGTTAGTTATTAGAATACCAATGTGTTTAGTTATTGTACATGTTTATCCAATTGATTATGGGACCTGTTTTGAAGAAATTACAAATATATCACAAACAGTTAATTAGATGCCCTGGAAAGCTGTGCAAGGGAGACTTTCCATGGCTGCTTCATTACCTCAATATCAACTGCTCTAGACCCTCATATTTAGGTATTAGGCCAGATGTCTCTGACAATTTAGTGAAAGGAATTGTTTTATGTATCACCATGTAGAGTACAGACTGGTGCCACCACCTGTAAAAAGAAGGAAAACGTAGCTCAGTCTTCACAAAGCAATTTGAAAGCAGATAATTCATAGAATTGTAGCACTAGAAATGCTATATCAATATGTTTCATACCACAGCAGGACTGAAGGAAAATGCTAACCGTTGACATGAAAGATGTTATTTTCTGAATCCCAATATCCATCATTAAAATAGGTTGTTAGTTTTTTTCCACAGAAAAAAATTATAGCTCAATTAATTCCCAATCTTATCATTAAGGGGATTTAAAATCCTAATATAACTTGACAAAAGAATGTGAAGCAAGAGAAAGGTTGGTGGGAAAGTAAAATGGTGCAGTTACTTTGGAAGACAATGTGAAGTTTTTTACAAAACTAAACCTAATCTTTTGACAAGATCCGGCAATTATACTCCTCGGTACAAATATCTACCTGAATTATCTATTCTCACAAAAACCTGCATATAAACATTTTTGGAAAATATATTTTTCCCTTAATTGCCACAAATTGGAAGCAACTAAGATGTCATCTAATAGGTGACTGGATAACCAGACTCTGGTAATCCATGAATGAATCCATCCTGAATCCAATAGTATTCAGTGATATAAAGAAATGAGGTATCTAGTAAAAAAAAAATAAGATATGAAATATACTTATGTATTTGTTTGAATATAGCAATGTTGAATATTGCTAAGAGAAAGCAGCTAATCTGAAAAGAGTATATACTAGCCTAATTCTAACTATATGTTATTCTGGAAAAGGTAATTGATACAATAAAAATATCAGTGGTTACTAGGTGTTGGTGCATGACCACCTATCTCAGCTTTCAAAAGAGTTTGAGCACTACTACCCAACCACAGAAGACCCCTGAACTGGGAAGGAATGCATCCTCGACCCATTTGTGAATAAGCCAGGTGAATCTACTTTGTCCACGATAGAAGAGGATCAACTGCTTGAGATTGCAAATGATGGTGGTCTTAAAAGTATGTTTGAGACAACTTCAAATAGCCACAAATTCTGGATTCAAGTCAAGGCAGACTATTCTGAGATTGCCACAAAGCATTGAAAAGCCTGCTTCCATTTCCAACATTCTATCTTTGCGAAGCAGGGATTTGTACAGTGACAGCAGCCAAAACGAGATTATGGAGTAGACTGGACCTAAGCAACACACTTGGGGGTGTCAGTGTCTACCCATCACTCTTGGATGGGACCATCTAGTTGCAGGAAAACAAGCTCAGGGCTCCCACTGATTCTGCATTATGGTGAGTTGTATAATTATTTCATTATATATTACAATGTAATAATAGGGAAAAAGTGCACAATAGATGTAATGTGCTTGAATCATCCCCAAACCATCCCCTCCCCTACCCTCACATTGGTCCATGGAAAAATTGTCTTCTATGAAACCAGTCCCTGGTTCCAAAAAGATTGGGGACTGCTAATTTACAGCATTGAACAAAAACGTCAGTCACTTTGACGCATCTACAATAAGACATTATTCCAACACATAGAATTACAGCCAAAGAATTTTATAAATGAGACTAAGAGAGAAAAAATAGCTTTCAGATACAATTTATATGAATATAAGTTATTTTATCTATGACAAAAAGAAGCAAAGATCAGTATATATACATTTTATATTTTTGCTGCTTAGCACGTGTGTTCATTTATCTTTGTAAATATTGCCTTTATCGTCATTGTTTCTATTACCTACACTGACAGGCTTTGTGAGAAATCTCACTGTCTGTGTGTGGCACCTTTTCATTATTTACTTAACATACTTAGTTATATATTATATATATATATTCTAAGCTTAAATAATTTCTTTTTAGTTTTTACCCCAATCGGGTGTTAGACCCTCAATTTTCCTCTAGATGGCAGAGTAATACTCTAAATGTAAAAGAAATCCTTTGTGATAAACATTTTAAGCACTTAAGCTGTATTTGCCAGCTTGGTTGAAAAATATATTTATCCCTTCTTACAGCTAAAACAAAACAGAGCATATTCATGTGGCTATTTTAACATTGGTAAATACAATAGAATAAAGAGTGAGTGAACGCAATGTTTACAAAATTAATAAAGGGATCACATATTGGAAAGTGCTTGTAGTGATGTATCTGACAGGTTTGCATTCACCATAGGACCTAGAAACAGTACAAGAGCCTTTAATATTCTGTATCTTAATTTCCAGACTACAGAATATTTCTTGGCATTCTGTTTTACAGCATTTATTACTTGCACCAGAGTTCCTGATGAGAGGACTCCAAGAATTCCCTAGTTTAAAAGGGGTAGTTAGTTAGGGTAGTTAGTGCAACTTTCTACAAGAGAATTTCCCACCAAATGTTTAGGATAAAGTTGGTCTAAGAGCAAGATGGAGTTTCTGCAACACCAGAGGTGAGTTCTCCCATACTGTGACACCAATTTTTGAGAAAAGAGAAAAGAAGTGAGATCTTCCAAATGTTCAGCATCCCCTTTCTCCATATGTTCTCCAAGAAGTACTGAAATGAAGCAACTTGCTACGCCTTTATCCCCTCTGAAAACACACAAGGTATATGTGATTCTGAATTTAGAGACTTAGAAACTGAGGGAGTCTTTTACTCTTTATTTCTAGTTTGATTGCCGTAAGAACATTTGTGTGGCATTTACAGCTTCCAGTCATCTTTTGTATTTTGCCAACTGTATCATATATGAATTTTATTTTTATGTGGGACATTTATGTTTTCCCTGGTTTCCTACGTAGAGCCAAAAATATAGATGCAGAAAGTAACATAGATAAAATCAACAAAAGATTTAGTGAATAAGACACTAATATTAAACTTAAGAAAAAATAATGGCAGAACTTCCCTAGCATGATTGAAGTTTGAGGTCTGCAATGAATAACAACAAAACTTATTATTAAGGGAACTATTTTACGTTTTCTCCTCCTGAGTCAGATATATCATTTCAGTTCAGTAACTGGGAAATGTATTATAAATAAAACAATGACAATAATTATTGATTCAGAAGGGGATATGCAAGAATTTTTCTAATACCTAAATCAAGCTAATTGGTTGAAAGCGGGCATTCCAGAGACTGTTATCCAAAATGGAATAATTTTGGCCTGGGATGTTGTAGACCCATATGTCCTCATACAGGGGGAAGAAATTCACCATATATTCTTAACTTAATTCAATAAAAATATAATTTGATATAAATGCCAACTATTCTTACTCTCTTATAGAAATATTAAGGTAGAATTGTAAGACTACTTTAGTCTAATCTTTATTTCAATGATCTTATTGCTTATTGAAGACTGAATAGGCCTTATAGAATGCAAAATGATGACACATTTTGCAAAAACAGCACAGAATGTGTTCATACACTTAGTGAAATTATAGAAATAATATTGTGTATTGGAGATACAGTTGCAATAAATAAGATGAGAAGGCTTTTGCTTGACATATTCATATATTTAAGACTTAGTGTTTGAAACTGATTATACTAAGAAAAATTTTCTATTCTCATCTTCATTTTACATATGCAAGCATGAAAGTGATATATTTATTTTTGTTTCTATTATATATTTCATTTTCAATTATCCAAATCACATACAATATTGTACAGCCTATATTTGGCAGTATGCTTTTTAATAGTTATAAATAATGTATTAATCATGCACCAAGAACATTTATATAGGCCATTACTTTAGTGCCCCTAAGAATCCTGAAATGAATGTCTACTTAGTTGAGTTTACTGAATACGAAAACTCAAACTCAGAAAAATTAAATAATCTGTTCAAGACGATAAGCAAATATAATAACTGGAATTTTCTGCCTGTGACTTCAGCCTAATAATTTAGTTTGCTTTCTATTATTCATTATTGCCACTTAATCTACTATTATGACATTCAGTATATCTCTTTCAGGCTCCAATACTTTTGTTCATTTTACATCCTCCAAATTATCTAGATCTGATGAAATTAGCATACCTTTCAATTTAAGAAGTGTCAAGTAATTTTATTATGTTTGCTAAGTTTCTTAGAACTTCTTCTTTTCTAATCACTTGTCTTATTAGTTGGTCATTGACTGTGCAAAAAGAACGTCTTCCAGTTCTTTGAAATAGAACCTAAATGTTCCTTTGGAGATTGCGAACTTCACGTCTCTAGATGAAATGTCAGGAAAATTGAAATCCTCACGGTTTGTGAGTAGTATGACCTTTCCATTAGCTTTTCTAACTGGTTAAATTACTACTAATCTGTATTCTGACTCTACTTATGACATTTATGGCTGCCCTCTGAAATTTTCACATTTCTCTTAACTTTATCATATTAGAAATTCAGATAAACTCATGTGCTACACACATTTACCTGCTAGACACATTTTTAGATAGACTTAAAAGAAAAGCAGCATTCTTCCTGACCTATGATTTTTACAGTGCTACATCACCAATAATTCTTATTAAGCTTTCAATCGCTGAATTGTCCCCAAAATTATTTTAATTTTCATTCATTTCAATATTGGCAATTTTTACTGTTTTAAAATTGTTTAAGCTTCAGATAAATTAACTTTCACTTTTTAGACTTCAGGCTTCAAATTGGTAAAATAAAGGAGCTAAATTATTTGATTTATAAGAACTCTCCCAGCTTTAAAATTCTATATACTTTATGATTTAAAGATTTTTAGTTATTTATAATTAAGCTACAGTAAAATCAGCAAAATCCTTTTTGAGGATCTAGCTATCATTTATATATCTATATAATTTCTCTGAAAGTTTAAACACTGGTTAATTTATATCAGCTACCCACTGATATTCATAGTTACATTTAATTTGATTACTGTCTTGGTGCAACCGGATAGCTTCAATATTCTTATGTACTTACAAAGGTATGAAGTATCTATACTTAGAGGCAACATAATTCTTCATTTCTAGTCTTTGTTAACTGATTTTAGAGCTTCAAAATAGAATGTAGGCTTATTCTTTTTACCCTTGAAAATATTTTTTACCTTAACCCTTAAAAGAAAATAAAACTTCCAAAAGCCTGTATGGTTATTACTTTGTTCTCCTTTCTCACGGAGAAGGGAAATTGGTTTTCATTTTGTCTCATGTGAAAAGCAACATTTTGAGTTCTGTTGCTTTTACCTTGAGAACACCATCTCTTTTTATCAGACCCGTTAGCAGTGATCATGCTGTATTTCCAAAAAGTGAATCCCTAAATTTTCAGAAAACATGTCCTGAGGCCTGCTTGCTGTCCCACCTGGATGCCAAAATCTCTTTCAGTACGAATAGTGATGCTCAGAGAGGTACAGCCAACTACGGGTTGTGGTCCGTGGTCCAGGAATTGAGAGAAAAGAGTGAAAGACGATATATGGCTATCGGCAAATAGCACGATCACTACTCCAAAGCGGGGTTAGGAATTTATGTACTATTCATATTGTTACATATAATAGATAAAAAGAAAGTGTAGAAATAAATGTAAAAGAAGAGAAAAAATAAAATGAAGAACAAATATTCATTACCTAGGTGGTGATTTTGGTCAAGATGGCAAAATTGGTAACTTAACATTTGGGACTTGGTTATACAGTGACTTTATATGATGACATATTATAGCATCATTAAAAGTCATGTTTATTAACATTTCATATTGACCTAAAATATTTATGACAAATTGTTAAATAAAATATTAATGTAAAAATATTAAACTATGTATGCAATATTGTCACATACCACATACACACACATATATGTACACATATATACACACAAGTATCCATGTAGATTCACATATTCCTTGAAAAAGAGAGAGACAGAGACAGAGAGACAGAGACAAAGAGACAGAAAGTAAGTTTAAGATAATTGTAATGGACTTTATAACTGGAAGAAAGAATTATGGGTGATTTTAATTTTCCTCTTTATCTTTCAGGAGTGTTCAAAGTTTATGTAATAAAATAAAATTCTTCTATTAACAGAAAATGTCTATTTAAAAATGAATAGTAAAATTTTTATTTTGAAAATTTATTTTTAAATTTTATTTTAAAATTTTTATTTAACTAAAATTCTATATTATTTTATGAATAAAGAGCTTAAATTTATGAAAACATACTTTTAGAATGAAATATTTCAGTGAATAAATTGATTTGTCATTATTTCAAGATTTTCAAAGCTTAATTCATATGCTGGCTTTTTAAAAATAGGACCTGTGTTCTCTTTTTATACACACACAGAGTATGTCTACCATGAACCATGAATAATTTTTAAACTTGACTAATGTGAAAAACAGTTTGTTAAAATCTGTGAGCAAATACTAAGGTGCATTCAAAGCAAAAAAGGTAAGTATATTTGCTATAGTTTGAGCTCGGGAGTTCTATTAAGATGTCCAAAGACAATTTTAAAAAAACTGTAGCCAAACTCTGGGAAATATCTAGGATGAATACATCCTATTTTTATGATTCTTAGCAATAAATATGGAATAACTACATATGGAATATTACTGCTAACTTTTAAATACGTGATGTGAGCTGAAAATACCCTACTTTGTCTTTTCTGTCAAACAGTAGCACAGATTATTTCTGGCAGGAAATAGAAAGTGCTGCTCCTTATAGTAAGTCTTTCATTGAAAATGCACCTCATGCCTAATTCAATTTGACTAGTCAATTTTTATTGAATATAGCATTTGTTTAGCATTGTGGTAAGGCACGCATAGACCTTGAAGTACATGTTTCGATGCTAAAATAAATAATAGAAAGATTTAGTTCTATGAGAATCAGAGAAGACCAGGACTACTGTGACCTCAAATGGTTGGAAAAGAATTTTGAGGCCCAGGGCAGTGTTTGTTTTATTTACTGTTGTGTGTCCGGCATCTGAGACAATGCTTGCAAAATAATAATGCTACTCAAAGCACATGCTGTTGAAAATGGAAAAATAATGTCCCTAAACACATCAAGGTTAATAAACCGTAACAAACACAATTAATAAATATTATAAAGCATTCATTTCTGAGGACTTCTCGTAAAAATTAAAGTATCCTGGATCTTCACCGAATCTCATTATCTAATTCCCCCATGAAATATTTAATCACTCTAAGTCATTTTGAATCAGAAATATATTTAACTGGAGAAAAATCAGAAGTGTTCAGCATATTTCCCACCACCCTCTGCATAGCATGTAGTCAATGAGTACTTAAGAAATACGTCTTAACTAAATGTTTACTTACTTTCTAAGTTTTCTAGTCTTAGAACGAAAAACTAAAATTCTTATGCTTGACAATGTTTCACTGAACTATGAAGAAGTTAAGACACATAAATGAAAATTCAAGTGTTTCTCACATTAAGACACTATTCCCTAAACTATCTGATCACAAAAAACCATCGAGTTCATTGCTAAAATACAGGTTTCTAGGCCGTTGCCTTGACATGCTAACTCAGTATCTGGTATGGATCCCAGAACTCTAGAGTATTAAATGAAACCCAGGATATTCTAAAACTTTACGTCAATACTTACTAACGCTAAAGGAAAAAAATTAATGAATTCAATAATGAACAAAGTTTTGGGAATAAAATTTAAGTAGAGGGAGAAATACAGTAATATTAAACATAATGACTGAGGAAAACAGACACAAATTCTTAGTGTGTACTTAAGCTTATAAGAAATTGCATAAAAGTACTTGGAATGTCAACAAAACCATAAGGAAGTAAACATTTATAAATACATTTCCTTAATCTCAGCAATGAGAACTTCTGGAATGCCTTTCATATGATGTTTGATTTATCTAACACCAGAGTCAAGAGACTGGATCAATGTTGAATTTTATTTTTAATTTAAGGTTGATGTTTCAACTTCAATCATTTTTTCCTAGCATTAACTGAGGAAATTTATTTTACCCTCTATATAAACCTAGTCAGTTAGCCTCTCACCATTTTGTGCATGCTAGCAGAAGAGACGAAGCTCCTGGGACAGAGACAAAGCACTTTATTACCTATGATAAAGCAAGTAGCAGGAACATCAGTATGTGTGCCAGCTCCCTGCGCCCAAAGTCCTATGAAGGTAATAACTTATGCACAGATTGATGCCTACACATACAGTGGTTGTGTTATAGGATAGGGACAACTGAGCTTCAGCAATCTGCCATTTATAGCTAGCAGTTAGCAAGCTTGCTCTTTGTGCTGGAGGTAGGTTGATGCATGTAAATACATCCTAGAGAGAAGAACCAGAGAGAGAATGCCCAGAGAATGAATAGTCCAGGCCTTGCATTCTTAGCATACCCAACAAGACATGGAGGATTTTAAGTGTCTCACAGACTATGTGTCCCAAAAGCGTTCACTCTGCCAGGTCCTATAACAATGTTATACATACATCTATGTCCTTCACCCCTATACCATGAAGCTAGTATACATATATACACACAAACACACGTGTGTTCCCATTTCCACATACCCTCTTTTCCCTCTACTTTGCTATTTTACTGGTTGGGTGATGAATACCCTAAATGCCCTGACACTATCACTATGCAATCTATGCATGTAACAAAATTGCCCTTGTAACCCATACATTTATACAAATATAAACAAGAAAAAAATCCTTTTTAAAAAAATTAGTTTCATGTACATTTCTAATGATTGAATTTAAACATCATGGTTCACAATAAACAATGCAGTTACTCAAATGTCTTAAGGAACAAGTATTAACAATAATTCTCGTTACCTAAAATTCTTTCTCACCTCATGCAATTATTTTGAGGATAAAAATAATTGATATATGTGTGTATATGTATGTATAAGAATTGTTTTGCATATTTTTTGACACATAGCAGTTGCTTAATAAATTCTACCTTTATTTGTATATATGGCAGAAGACAGAATATAAAACCAGTTATAAGTATGCAAGCCAAATTGACTTCTGTAAATTTTCATAATTAATTAAAAATTCAAGTGTGATTTAATGTAAATTTATAAATTAAGTTTATAAATTTAAATAATGGTCATAGGAAAATAATATCTAGCCACTATCTTTAAAATATACATAGAATGAAATGATATCTGGGGAGTGTCCAGTTAATTTGGGGTTCCAGTACCAGAGTAGCTGGCAACCCTGCCCCAGTGGGAAATGAAGGGGAGCTAGATGTGGGTGTTGACAGTGTGATTTTCACAGGACACATCTTTTACTTGGAGGATGATGGCCTAATGCCTAGTTGTTGGATCCTCGACTAGGGGGTCTCCCTCACGCAGGACACTTGTTTATAGTGATAGACACCCTTGTGGCTCTTGTCTGACCTGTGTCCAGTTTATGCCTACTTGACCACTGCATTGACACTGGAAGCCCTACCTTGTGTCCTCCCCAGCATTCTGGGCATGGGGAGGAAACAGCCTGGGGCAGCTCCCTCGTTATTCAGATGGAAGGCACAAATTTAATACACCACGACCGTAGTAAACAAGGTCAAAGATTCTTACTTACAGATCCTGGGCAAGGACAGTGCAATGAGTCGGGAGGGCATTCCTCTGTCTGTCTCCATCAAGGGAGACAGGAAGAAGAGTCAGGCTGGGAGAGAGAGCACATGGGTGACATTTAGCAGTACAGTATATATCAGGGAATAGCATGTGGGTCACTTTAAATTCATGGGCAAATGCTGGAATGGTTCCTTTAAGAGAAATGGAAGGAAAGCTTGGGAGCCAGGTAGGCAAGAGAGGTGCCTCTAGGTTATCATCTCTGGCCACCAGCTTGAGCTACTGGGTATAGTGTAGAACTGGAAGCAGAACTGAGCCCTGCATCTGGTATGGGGAAGTCAAACTTGTACTCAAATAGATGCCGAGGCAATACCAAATTATAGAAATTTACTGCAAATAGTTACATATCTTTATCACCACTTCTTTTTTCCTTCAAAAATTAGGTCTGGGTAACTGTAGAACTAAACTTCAAAAATTGTATTTAGAAGGCTGTTAGTTTGGGCCTGTAGTCTCACTAATGCGGTGCTAGTAAATATTCAGTAACTGTTCTCTGAAGCTGGTTTTAAGCTGTTTGCAGATCTCTGTGGTGCAGCTACATGCCCAATTACAGGCAACAAATGTGACATTGCTGAATGTGGAGTTAAGAGGTGCATAAAATTGGCTCGTGTGAGGCTGTATGAGCTGAATCCAGGATACTACTCACTTCTCCCTCTACCTAGAGGACATCCTAATTCTACACAGAGAAGTAAGTACACAAACTTATATTGAAGCAAGCTGTATTTACTTTTTGTAGTATGTATTTTGCTATGTATCAGTTTCTCTTGAGAATTGATTTGACTTTATGCCATTATTTTAATAAATCTTCAGACATTCTATAGTCGACATATAAAAATTACTTTTTTTCTTGCCAACTATAGGTATTGACTCGGATGCCAGAATCTAAGTGATATAAGAAACAACAAATAGAGAGGGTACCAAATACAATACATCTATCTTTCTAGCAGAGATTCTTAAAAGCAGAGCATAAAACAACATATGAGAAAGAATCTGAGCCTGAATATCTCTGTAAAAAATGCCTAAAAGCCTGTCATTTTCCTTAATATTTTAATATAAAAAACCCTACTGTGAATAAAAGTATAAACATATACCACTAAATCAGTAAATTTATTCCAACAGATATCATCAATCATATGTGCTCTTTTCAAGAAATAATTAGATTATCTCATGTAAAGTGAGTAGGAAAGACATCTTTCTGCCTAGAGTGTTTGCCAATTCTCACATATTATGCATGATTATATTGAACTCAAGAGATTCCAGGACAACAGAGAATAATTAAGATTTGGAATTTGGAAAGAGTGAAGGCAAAAAAATCACTAATTTGCCAGTTTTATTGGAAATTCACTTTATAACTCCAAGTTTATTTAATTCTAAATATCCCTGTGCCCTTGAATTGAATTCAGAGGCAAGAAATCTCATAATTTACATGGTAGAATCTCTTTGGGTATAGTCCCAGGGGACATATTATATAATAATTTTCTCTTTTCTGTTCAAATTTCTTTTTTTCTGTGCCTCAAGTGACAGCTATAAATGAAAGAACAATTAAATTTTTTTAAGGAAGAGGCACTGAGGTTGACATTTGATTTAGAATCACTGAAAATTAAGAAAACTCACTGGGTGATAATATGTCCCCTTGGCACATAAGGAAATTGACCAACGGTGGGTCCCAAACATAATTTGGTAATTAAATTTTATTGACACACCAGGGGAAACATTTATAGGCATTGAGACATTATAATTGTTAGCTCACAGTGGTTTGCAACTACAATTTCAATAGAAATAATATAAAGAGAGATGGCATTACTCACAAAAGTCCTATGACTCTCTCTGTATCCATTTTGTCCCATTTTGCAATATCATGAAATGTCTGAGAATTTGATATTTGAAGAGAGCTGAGCTAGAATTATGCTATCATTGCTTGTAACAACCAATGTGAGGTGAACGTTTTGTGGTACCCAAAACTGTTTCAAGTGCAGATAATAAGAGATTTTGGTGTCTGAAATGATACACTAATCAGGCCCTGAGACTCATAAACTCTATTTATGTATAGAGACAGCCCCGACCTCTTCTTTCTGTCTTTACATTAAGAACTTTGCTATTTACTTTGAATTAAGTTTGGTTCAACAAAGCGATATTGAGTGCAGTTTTTGTGCTAGGACGCATGGTAGATAAACCAACAAATTTGAAGGAGAATAACATGAATATAACTATAGGAGTAAATTTTCTTACACTTACTAATATAAAACATGTGCAGGGTGAAAAGGTAATACAGAAGCAGGTTGATTAAGTGTGTTTGTGTGCATGCGTGCACAGTATACATGTACACACACGTGTGGAGATTCAACTGGGGGGTACTTTCAGACAAACTTCTGGATAGAGAAATAATTGCAACAGACACACTTATTTGGTGAAGAGAGGTGGAAGAGAGTACATACATTAAAGTATGAAGCATCTCATAGAGTCTTTTGCCTTCTTTATAATATGGTTTGTCCTTCCTTTTTCTTCAAGTTTACACTGGAGTTTATTTAAATAGAGTTTTGGAGAGGCAACATAATTCCATCTCGACATTCTTATGAAATCCTTACTACTTCTTTATCCTTGAGGAATGTCCTAAACCAAATTACAAAAAGAAATTCATAAATAAAATCGAGTGACCTTCCCCCTCAAAAATAAAATAAGTAACAATATTTTTTTCCAGATACATCTGTGCAGTCGTGTTTCAAGAAAAAATCGGACTTTAAGAGAGCAAGACATATGCTCTGTAAGAGACATGGTTGATGTTATGCCGTAGACATTTTGTAGGTGGAGCAACCACATTTTTCTCCATAAATTAAACTTCAAATTATGTGGTGATGTTTTCATTTAGTGACAAATAAGCCTATAGAAATAATAATGGCTATATTTATTAAAACCTTACCCTATACTAGGTGTTGTTCCAAGTTATTCACATACACTAACTTATTGAAGATTGATGGCAACCTTTCTGATAACTATTGCTATTATTCCCTATTTATAAAGAGAAAAACAAAACATAGAAATATTAACTGATTTGTTTCAGGCCCTGCAGGTGATACATAGTAGAATCCAGATCCCAAACTCACAAATCAGCCACTCTGCTACTGAATGTTTCGTGACCACACACAAAATGTCCTTGCCTCTTCTGTTGCAATTACAAGAGTGAAAAATTCACTCTAAGAACATAGTTAACAGCACTATTTGAGTTATATTTGCAAAACAAAAATATTGGTTGACCTTTAAATTATAATAGATACAATATTTTTAGGCAAATAGAAATTAAATTACATGCAGCATAGATGTGTCAGAGTTGTTTTTAATACTTGCACAACCAGCCACTGCTTGGCATATAGAAAGGGCTTGATACTTATTTGCTGAATAAATGAATGAGGTGGAAATCATGTTAATCCTATATTTATTTATTGGTTATTTTTCCCAGTGTTTGTTGTTCATTGAGTCCCCAATACAGTCTAGCTATTATACAATTCACTGAGGATGTAAGGACTAATGTATGGACCCAGTCTTGAGGAGCTAAAAATCAAGTGCAAGTAGATACAAATGCTACAAAAATGTAATAAATACTAAAATAAAGTTATTGAATATGTGCTTCTCAATGCTTCTCTGAGAACTATGAGTCTCCTGTATTAATGTGTTGAGAGTTTTGAGCCTAGCATTTCAATGTTACAAGGAGTGTCAAACAAATGAGCAAACATGTATTGGAAAGGAGTATACTCCCAGCCAATGATGACATTGTGTTAAGACTAAGGCCACATGAGACTGAATGAACTTTACAAACAAATTATGAATAGCTGTATACTGCATCCTAAACAGTGAATCAGAAACCATGGAAAAGTTAAAGCAATTTATGTACATAATAACTTAAATACAGCATTTTGGGTTGGTATTGACATACTCTAGAAAGTATGCAGTGTTACATTTCCTATTGCTGAACTTTTGGTTTTAAAATTAAAGTTTAATTTCCCAATCCAACAAATATTAAATTATTGGAATCATTAAAAGTAAAATTGAGCAACTTAACATGCTCAAAAGAAACTTAAATCAAGGGAGTATCTCCACAGTATTTCAAAAGATTAAGAAAAGACAATATCTTTTTATATAAGAATATACACTAAAAATTTCAGCTTGGTCTCTGACAGTCAAATAATAAAACATTGGATAATGAATGGGGTGATTTTGCTTTCAGAAATAGTTTTTTTCCCTCAGATCATCTTACGTAAAATTGCCCCCCAGTATATACTAATGATATCTCATACATAAGATATACAAGGAGAGAAATGAAAGCAGAGCTCCTTGTAGAACAAGTTTGCCTCATTTTCTCTCCTAGCTAGTGAGCTTTTTCCTCACCATTCATCTTCTACGACTGTAAAGAGAATAATAAAATACTGTTCTCTAATTAGGGAAGGACTTTTAAATATGTTTTGAATTGTGCGAACTGCTGACATTTTTGGTTTACATTTAAAAGACAACCATGGCAATTACTAAGGCTTTGAAAAAGCTCCTCGGTGAACAAATCCTCTAGAACAAAGCCATGCAAGTTAAAAAAAGTCATAGCCTTGGTTTCTTAGTAATAGCTCAATTATATTTCTAATGAAAAATATTTTCTGTAAGTCTGTCACTCTAATTGTCGTTTTAGGTTAATTCTATCACTGCCTGGGGGAACTACAGGATCTTTGGGGCTGTTCACTAGGAAAGAGTAGCACAGAGGTCCTTATGCAATCTGGAGGAAGGAGGGGATTTGCATTTAAAGAGAATTGGTGTTCTCAGGTGTTCTGAATAATTTCAGTTCTTCAGAACACCTGAGATCAGACAGAGCTTGTCAGAGGAGGACAAAGTCACCATACTGAGCAAAAATTTACTTGAATTCAAGGGAAAATTATAGCTCACATGTCTTAAATACAGCTAGAAGAAAACAGTGAAAATCAATTTTATGAATATAATACTGAAAGTTGTTACTCTGGTATTGTAGAAGGTGTACTTCTTAGTATCAAGGGGCCTAGCTACTATTTAACTTAAAGAGAATAAAGATGCCACAAAAGCAGATTTTAGAGCATATCTGCCAACCTTAGAAGTAACTGGCATGAGGAAAAGCTCAAAGCCTTTGACAGCTGTTACTTCCTGGGACAAAGGCAACTGCTTATAGCCAAGAGGCACTCCCAAAAGGTACCAACAGGAATTTCCCCTGGCAGTTGATGCTGAGAAAGTGTATGCACCTATGCTGGAGGCTGAGGCCAGACAAAGTCAGAATTTGGGGCATGTCCTCTCTGTTCAGAGGTTCCTGTGTATCTTACTCATATGAGGGAGGTAGACTCCAGCACAGGTGCACACACTTCAGCATAACTTGCCCCTTTGTCATGTAATGGGAAGGTGGAGGAGATGGGAACTTTGGTCTTGAGAAATGTTAGCCCTGCTCGTGGCCCTTATATATAACAACTAAACTTTAAAAACAAGAGGTTTTTGTGGTTCGTGCTGTAAGGATCAGGTGCTCTGACCTTGGCATCCTTCCTGTGAGCAAGAGAAAATAATGTCATACAACTGGTAGAGATGAAATGAGGAGCTGGATCATACAAGGCCTTGAAAGACAATTAAAACATTTGAATGGTAAGAGTGATATAATTAGGTGTGGTGTTTTTTGTTTTTGTTTTTTGTGAGATAGGGTCTGGCTCTGTCGCCCAGGCTAGAGGGCAGTGGCATCATCATCATAGCTCACCGCAACCTCAACTCCTGGGCTGGGCCCAAACAATCTTCCTGCCTCAGCCTCCCAAGTAGCTGAGGCTACAGGCATGTGCCACCACACCCGGCTGATTTTTCTATTTTTAGTACAGACAGGGTCTTGCTAAGTTACTCAGACTGTTCTCCAACTCCTGGCCTCAAGTGATCCTCCCACCTTGGCCTCCCAAAGTGCTGGGAATTAGGTGTATATTTTACAAAGTTGTGGTTTTTTGTTTTTATAATGTGAAGAAAGAATTAAAAATAGTTAACTTATAGTATTAAGATTGTAATATACTTGTTTGAAAAGTCATGAATATAGATGGAAATTAATACTATAAATGAGCATGTCTCAAAGAACCAGTTTAAAAAAACAAAAAAAATTATAGAGATATGATTTTAACCCTGTGGTAAACAAAACTGATAGCATCTTTTAAACATATTCTTATTTTAGTAATTATCCTTTGAAATCACTAATTAGCTTATGCACGCACACACTATAAGGTAATCTAATGTCATTTCCTTAATTGCACACTTCAGAAAACTGAAAAGTTAAGCAAGTCACCTGAAATCATGACTGTTTTGCAGATATGGAAATACAAGTCAGAATGGATATTTCCAGTTTCTGTGTTTGAATCATTAGATTCTTCTGCTTAACATAAAACAATGTAATGCATTTAATAAGATTTTATTCAGAAATGATCTTCCTGTAGCTAATATTGGTCTGAGTGAGTGAGAGCATGGGATAAAAATCAATTGATGACAGGCTTTCATGTGCTGTATGTGTAGAGATTGTTTCTTTCTTTTTATAGACCATAGCCATAGAATAAAGAAGATAGGATTTAATGGATAAAAGACCTAAATGTAAAACCTGAAACCATAAAACTCCTAGAATAGAAGACAGTGAAGAGTTCTTTGACATTGGTCTTGATAATTATTTTTTGAATATCACATCAAAAACTCAGAGTACAAAAGGAAACATAAATAAATGGGACTATATAAAACTAAAAAGTTTCTCTGTAGCAAAGAAAATAATCAACAAAATGAGAAGCAACCCATGGACTTGAAAAAAAAATTTAAATTACATTTCTGATAAGAAGTTAATACCCCAAATTTATATAGAGCCCTTAGAACTCAGTAGCAGAAAAATAAATAACCTGATTAAAAAACAGGCAAAGGACCTGAACAAACATTTTCCCAAAGAAGACATAGAAAATGGCCAATAGGTATATGAAAAAGTGTCATATATCACTAATCATCAGGGAACTGGAAATTAAAACCACTATGAGATGTTACCTCATACCTGTTAGGATGGCTGTTATCAAAAAGACAAGAGATAACAAATGTTGGCAAGGTTGTGGAGAGAAGGGAACTTTCCTATACTGTTGGTGGGAGTGTAGATTGGTACAGCCCTTAGGAAAAATAGTATGGAGGTCCTAAAAAAAAGAAAAATAGAATTATCATATGAGCCAGCAATCCTTCTTCTGGGTATATACCAAAAGAAATAAAATCACTATCATAAAAATATCTACACATCATATTCACTGGAGCACTATTCATGACAGCCAAGATATGGAAACAACCAAAGTGTTCATTGATGGACTAGTGGATAAAGAAAATGTGGTATATATAATTAATGGAATATTATTCAGTCTTTAAAAAGGAGATCCTGCCATTTGTCACAACATGGATGACCTGGAGGACATTATTGGGATAAGCCAGATATAAAGAAAATTATTGTATCATGACACTCATGTGGAATCTAGCAGCAGCAACAACAAAAGGTCAAATATACAGAGACGGAAAATAAAAGAGTGGTTACCAGGGGTGGCGGGAGGGTAGGAAGAAATGGGGAGATGTAGGTCGAAGGAGAAGATATGTAGGATAAATAAGTCTAGAAATCTAAGGTATAACATTAGGACTATAGTTAATAAAATTGTATTGTATTAGGGATTTTTGTTAAATAAGTAGATTTTAGCTGCTCTTGTTAAAAAAATGTAACTATGTGAGATAATGGATGTGTTAATCTGCTTCACTATAGTAACCATTTTACTATCCGTATGCATCCTATTAAACCATACTGTAATCCTCAAATATACCCAATAAAATTTCTTTTAAAAAAGAGATTAAATCTAATCAAGGCAAAAAGAAAAGGAAATAAAAGAACATAGGATTTAGGAAAAGATCAGATAGAAGTTTTATAGCCTGAATGATTTTACTTATTCCATCTAGCTGAAGGGAAAGCAAAGATTCTCTTTGAGCCTTATTTTCCTTTCCTATAAAGTGGAGAAATAAACACTTGCTCTCAAGGTAGGTGTGAATATCAAGAAAGAATGTGTTATAAAATATATTCTAAGCTATTTTTTATTGTTGGTAGTTAATTCTCTATAAAGTTTTTACAACATTTTTGCTATGAATAAATTTCTTCTGTACCATATTCTTGATCCATATTTTGCTCAAAAATGGATATTCCTATCTTGCGTGCTGCTCAGAAGACTGGTCTAATTGATGCTTTTGTTATCCTCTGATGTATACTTTGGACATGTTTCTCATACTTCATTTGACCATATTTTTCTAATAAATATATTCTATTTTTTATTTCATTCTTCTGCCTATATTTCACACCTAAACAAAAATCTTTTCAAAACTGACTTTTGCTGTGACCAATAAACTGGTGACCATGTCCTACTATTTAAAATTATTCTTATTAGAAAACAACATGCATATTCTAGATGTGACCATCTTTTCCAAGTTCAAGTCAGGAATCTGATTCTCTACAGGACATTAAAAGATCCAAACTAGTAACTTCATCTGTCACATATTGGGAACTAGATAAAAAGAAAGCATAAATAAAACCCCAGTTCTGAAATCAATTTGCTAATTCACCACTCCCATCTGCTATGATCCTATTTTTTATACTCTTGGCTTTTGTTGTTATTTTGGCTTTCTGTTCTGTCTTTACCTTTGATTCTTGGCTTCATTTTCCCAGCAATGAAGCTAGCTCAGAGCAACTGGGCTTTGGGATTTGGGTTGCCTTTCTTTCTATTCTGTCTTCTCTTCATGTCTACAGCAAACAGCTTTACATCACTGTAGTCTAAGTACAGTCTTATCCTGGCAATGTACCTTACACGAAGCATTGCTAATAATGGGTTGCTTTAGCCACATGAATAGTGACACATAAATACAAAGCTATCATGTCAAATTTTTTTGGTCCATGCTTTAAGGTTATGATGAGGCTCTATTGCTAGTCATAATACTAAGATCATTTTTATTAATTGGTTTTTTTTTGGTGATCTAAGTTTATTTCTTTTTTCTTCTTTATTGAAGTGTAATTTATATGTCATGTCTTTACTCCATTTTAAGTGTACAATTAAATGATTATTAGTAAATTTACCAAGTTGTACAGCTATTCACATAAATCAGTTTTAGAGGATTTTCTTTCTCCTATTGAGACCCCTAATTCCCATCCCCAACTACATTTCAAGCATGCCCCTCCCCTCCACAGTGCTCACCACATCCCTCCAATGTGGGTCTACCCCCCAACCCCCGAATCCCTAGTGAACACCACCACCCTTTGAGCACCATAGTGTTAATCAGTCAGTACCAATTTGATGGCGAGTACATGTGGGGCCCATTCTTCCAGTCTTGTGTCACCTCACTTCAAATAATGGGCTTAAGCTTAAACAGGATAATATAAGTGGTGCTAGCTCACTGTCATTTCTTAAAATTGAGTAATGTTCCATTGTAAACATATACCAAATTTTGATAATCCACTCATGAATTGACGGGCACTTGGGTTGTTT
>CAUYRT010038704.1:0-13474 GCA_963574885.1 Lepilemur ruficaudatus
AAGCTAGTAAGTTTGTTATTTAACTTTCACAATGAAAGATTAACACTAGCTACATTCCACAATTGTCCAACATAAAATACAGTAGCTAAAAAAGAGAAACAGAGACATTTTAAATAAGATTCATTCTCAGAAATTCATGAAAAAAATAAAAGCTTCCACAACTTATTCATCTGTGTTAGGTGTTTAACTGGGAACATCAGGAAAGTTCTTTTCTCTGTAAAACTCTACAATCTGTTTCAAATTCCACTCTTGCCTTTTAAATGCAGGAATAAATTACCACAATTGCCAGTTACTGTCTACTAATATAAGTAGTTAAAAATAAACAAAAATTCTTTTCTATTAGCTATCAGTCTAATCATTTCAAATAGTCTTCTCTCTTTGAGTCTTTAAATTAAATGTGTCAAATAAGATAAACTGTGTGTGTGCATGTGTGTTTGAGCATGTGTGCGTGTATGTGTATGTATGTGAAACATGGTGGAAAAGTGGGGAGCAGAGAGAGAGAGAGAGAGAGATAACTAAAAAGTAGATCATTACCTTCAAGAACATAGAAGATTTTTCTCAATTTAAAAAGTGCCCTTTTTATTAGAAAATTCCTCCAGGCAGTCCACTGACTCCAATTATACTTTTAAAATACTACTTAAAGCTCCATTTATTACAAATAACATTCATCCTATTTCTAGGCTGTTATCCTCCCTTGATATTCACTATCTTTTTTGGGGGAAAGATCAGTTCATCAGGGACATCCCCTGGTTGCATCACTGAGAGATCCCCAGGAAAAGGCAAAAACCAACAGGGTTGGTTTACTCAGGGCTGAGTAAATGCCGGCTTACCATCGCTACCATCGTCCGGTTTAGTCATCCAACACGAAGAAATACGAAATTCCAGCAATAAGAAATGAAGTAGAGATTGGAGCTGAAGAACTTAAGTGCTTGCTTTTTGCTCGTTGACCAGATAACTAGAACTACCTGCATTATCTATGCAGCATGGGGTTTTTATTATTTTTATGTAATGACGTCTTTTTTTGGTAATAACAAACATGTTTTTTGAAAAAGCCTTGTTTTTCCCAAAACGCCTTTAAAGGTTTTGAAATTGTTGCACATCTGGTCAAGTAGAGATTTTTAAGAACTTCATTTTTAATTTGTAATAACAGTTTACAACTTGATTTTTTCAAAAGTCAACAAACTGCAAGCACCTTTTACTAAAAGTCTTAAGTAATTAAAATAAATAAATAAAACAGCGCTAGCCAATAAATTATAATCTGACCCACAAATGTGAGCCACATAGGTAATTTTCAATTTTCTAGTACCTACATTTTAAAGAATAAAAACTAATGGGTGAGGCCAGGTGCGGTGGCTCATGCCTGTAATCCTAGCACTCCGGGAGGCCAAGGCAGGAGGATCACTCAAGGTCAGGAGTTCAAAACCAGCCTGAGCAAGAGCGAGACTCCGTCTCTACTAAAAATAGAAAGAAATCAATTGGCCAACTAAAAATATATGGGAAAAAATTAGCCGGGCATGGTGGTGCATTCCTGTAGTTCCAGCTACTCGGGAGGCTGAGGCAGGAGGATCATTTGAGCCCAGGAGTTTGAGGTTGCTGTGAGATAGGCTGACACCAGGGCACTCTAGCTCTGGCAACAGAGTGAGACTCTGTCTAAAAAAAAAAAAAAAAAAGTAATGGGTGAAATTAATTTTAACAATATATTTTATTTAACCAGAATATCCAAAATATATTTTTTTAGCATGTAATCAATATAAAAGATTGTTGTCATAGTTGACATTCTTTTTCTATTATTTAGCCCTTCTTGAAATCATTGGTTTGAGCCTCCAGGACTTAGAAATTCCTTAATTTTATATACTGTCATATCAAGACTTTCCTCCAGTTCCAGGGATTCTAGGATTTGCAAAATACACCAGTATCATTTACACTTCAAACTCTGGAGTTGGGGGTGGGATCCACCTTAGCTTGCTCCCTTCTCCCTCAGCCTTTCTGTGCATTTCATGAAGCTCCAGCAAGCTCCAGGATTTCAAGAACCCCAGGCTCAAGTGGGAAGCGGCCAGGAGATACACAAACTTAAATCCCCACAATCCCCCTCAGGAAGTCCTTCTGAAATCTACCCAGCTCCATTCCTGCTGCAGCCTAGGTGGTTTCCCCACTGGAGCCCCCTGTTATGCAGAGGGTGAGCCTAGAACACTCTCTCACCATAACCATCGGGCTCGCTCTTCGTCTGCTTCAGGGTTTAGCTCAAATGCCACTGCTCAGTAAATCTTACACTGATGGTAATACTTAGAATTGCCCCAGCTTCTTCCATGCCTTGTTATTGATATTTTTCTCTTAATCACCCTTTACTTTCAGACACCCCTATAATTTACTTCAGTGACTTTATTTATTGGCCATATCTTTCAAGTGAATGTAAATCCCTGGAGAGCAGGGATTTGTGCCTGTTTGGATTTGATCCAAGTGCGTAGAATAGCTCCTGGTGCAAGGTAGATGCTCAATAAACAGTTAAGAACTAAGTAAATGTACCAGAACCCGGGAAAGTCCAGTCTGGGCCTAAGAAGGTCAGTAGCCTCCTACTATGTGATTTTAAGGTCCTCTGATGAAGGATGGGGCCAGCAGAGCCTCAGTGACAGAAAGCCACCCTCCTGCTCACGACAAAGCCTCCCCTGCGTGGGCCACCGAGGAAGCCTGACCCCGAGCTGCCTCTGCAGCCTCTTGGCAGGGTCGCGAGGTTCTTAGATGACCGGGTCTTAGCCCCAAATCCCAGCTGCTGTCTGTGTAGCCCTGGGAAGCCTCCCCTGGTCCATGCCCCTTACACCCCTGGGGCCCACCGACAGGACCAGACACTAGATTTGGGTCCAGGATCAAGGAAGGCCCTTTAATCAGGGACTGGCAGCCGCCGGGCCAAGGCATAAGGGACAACAGGTCAGTGTCTGCTTAGGTCGCCAAGGGGAAGAAGAGGCAGGACACCGGCATCCTGGAGGCCAGGGGAGTCACACAGGGACCACTCCCCAGTTCCGGAGGGATTTGGGGCAAACGCTTGGCCAGGTCTGATCACAGATGTCCTTGTAACACAATATATTCTCCAGCTCCAAGGCCACCTCCTTCCTTGGTTCGGACACACTAGGGGTGGAGAATCACCTGGTTGGCTCCTGGGAGGAGGGGCCTTCACCCCTGGAAGCAGCAGAACAAGTTTTAGGGACTCCAGCATCCAAGGTCTCATTCCTGAAACACCGCCAGACTGAATACTGGGGCATGCAGTGTGTTTCTGGGGTCCACCCAGACCTGGGAACCAGCTTTTAGGGCCTCCAGACCTCCCTCCGCCTGGAGGCGGAATCCGCTGTCACTCAGTGGGGACGAGACATCGGCCAGCTTCCCATCTCTCATTCCCAAATAAGTTCAACATATCTGTACATTTCTGTAATGTCCTATTCTTTTAGGTTGACGTAATCTGGTGTCAGAAGCACTCCTGAGGTGAGATCATATTCAGAAGAGACTGGCGACTCTTGGACACCGCTGAGGTGCGCGCAGCTGAGCCCTGGCGCTCTTCGCTTCCACACGTCGCCTTCTTCCTGCCCAGGTAAATCTCTTAGGTCCAGCTCCCTCCCTTTGGAGGCAGCTCTCTGTTGACCTCATTCGGGATCTGATGATTTCTCTAAACCCCAAATTTCTTTTGTTCCCTGGAACAAGGCTGAACTTTATGCCATTGCCAAGGAATTCTCAAAGGTCACTGGGGACCTTTATTAATTTGCTGATAATTCAACATGACAATTCAAGCTTATCAGTCAGGTTTGTCTGGCCTCTACCTGTAAGTTCACATACCTGTTGGTGAAGATCACACACAACATTGGACAGCCAAGGCTCATTGGCATGACCCTTGGCTGGTTTAGGCAAAAAAAAAAAAAAAAAAAAAAATCCCCAAAGCCTATAATAAAGCCAGAAGCATAGCAAAAAACAAAACAAAACAAAAATTCCACCAGGGTATCCTTGAGACTTTTCCTAAATCCTTAGACTAGAATAAAATCCAAGCGTGTACCCAAGAACCTAACGAGCCAGTTTACAACCATTAAAGTTGTCTCCAGTTTGTATTTAAAGAAAATTCTGGATATCCATGAATGTTGAATCTGCTCCAATAGCCTTTAATTCTATGTTTGTGAACAGCCTTTCTTGAAACCCTTCTGAGCTTATTAGAAGAGCCAGCACGGAATCGAAACCACACCCACTTCAGATCTGGTTGATTTAGCAAATCAGCTTGCTCACACCATTGAGGACATTACTAAAAAGAAAACCACTAAAATTCTTAATATCCGATTGCAGCCAATGGAGGCTCTCAGACATAGCTCTAGGAGGAGACTCCCAGGCTGTGCCACTGCTGTAAGAAGCCAGGCCACTGGAACAGAGATTGCTGAAAAGACAGACAGAGCCTCTTTCCCAATTCCTCCTCCCCTACCTGGGGACCTCTCTCAAGGAAGAGGCTCTAAGGACCTACAGGGGCTCTTCATGGTTCTCACACTTAATCATCTCAGCGAGAGTCCCAGCTACTCAGGAGCCTGAGGCAGGAGGATTACTTGAGCCTGGGAGTTTGACGCTCCCGTGAGCTGTGATCTCACCACTGCACTCCAGCCTGGGCAACAATGCGAGACCCTGTCTCTTAAAAAAAATCATCTGGGTGAAATGACCTTCAACATGAGAATGAGGTCTTACCTGTCTCACAGGTACTGTAGCAACACCATCGGTCCTCACCCCCACCGGCCTCAATCAGCCTCTGCCTCCGAGTAATAAAAAGATACAAATGGTGGGAGTTTCCAACAAGCCTTTAACTGCTCTTGTCTCATTGCCATTCCTTTCTGCCTTGGATTGCTGCAAGACCCATCTCTTTTTTGCTTGTTAATTTTTCCCCATCCACCTCCTTGGACGTGATTTTCTACAAAAATACCATGCTGGAATTTCTTTATTCCAAAAGGGGGAAATAATTTTAGAACTTGACAAACCAAACTACACTGACTTGACCTTGGAGCACCCTGACACCCCCAAATTCGCCATTTGCTGTATCATTCCCTGTTCAAAGAACAAAGTAAGGGCGCCCTTGCACTGCTGAATCAAACACCTGTCCCTGTAGGGGCAAAATCTCCCAGTGATGTTGGCAAAGTTTATAGCACACCCCTATTGAATCCAGATTGATCCATCGAAAGCCCAGTAGACAATCCCCACTAAACCCGATGCATTAAACCTATTAAAAAACAGGGCCGCGTTATTCCATGTACTAGTCCTGGTATACCCCATTTTTACCTATTAAAAACCCAAACCCCTGTGGGTGGAGGTTTGTTCAGGACCCGAGCAATGAACCATCTTGTTCTTCCAAGGCTTGGAGTGGTTCCAAAATCCTTGTAAGTTACTAAACTTTGGCCGAGGGTGTTCCGGGCGCGTGCAGCGGCGCCAACCTTGGGTCTCGCCTCCTTGGTTCTTCTCATCCTCTTCCCAGCCGCCCTCTCGGGGCTGTCCGCGGCGAGGAGGGCCCCTGCGGCAACGTGTCCCAACCGCGCACCCTCGGCCACACGCCGGCCAAGGCGCAGAGGCTAGAGTGCCGTGGCATCAGCCTAGCTCACAATAACCTCAAACTCCTCGGCTCAAGCGATCCTCCTGCCTCAGCCTCCCGAGTAGCTGGGACTACAGGCATGCGCCACCATGCCCAGCTAATTTTTTCTATATATGTTTAGTTGGCCGATTAATTTCTTTCTATTTTTAATAGAGACAGGGTCTCGCTCTTGTTCAGGCTGGTTTCGAACTCCTGACCTTGAACGATCCGCCCGCCTCGGCCTCCCAGAGTGCTAGGATTACAGGCATGAGCCCACGCCCGGCCTGCATTGTGTTTTGATTTGCATTTCTCTAGTGATAAACGATGTTGAGCATCTGTTCATGAGCTTATTTGCCATCTGTGTATCTCCTTTGGTGAGGTGTCTATCACATATTTTGCATGTTTTTAATTATGTTTTTTGTTTTCTTATTGTTGAGGTTTAAGAGTTATTTGAATATTCTGGAAACAACTCATTTATGTGTTAGATGATTTGCAAATATTTTCTCCAAGTCTGTGGCCTGCGCTCTTTTTCTGAATTAACACTATACACTAAAGCAAAGATGTAGTTTTCTGGAAACAGAAATGAGAAATTGCTAACTGACATGGTTTCTGGGTAGCTGACCTCAGTGGCTGGAGGATGAAGATGGGATGTAGGGCGGCGTGACATACTTATCTTTGTATATCCTTCAATATCTTTTTAAATTTCTTGTGGTACATGAACTATCTTTTCATAAAATATATTAAAATCTTTCACACTGGTAGAACACTGGATCCTGTCCTGATTATGCATGAAGACTCAGATTCTAATCATCTACTCTAGGGCCAATGGTCTTTTTACTTAATCACTTAGATTGTCCATGTCTGTAAAAGAAGGGATATGATGTAGGGATAAATCCTCTCACTGAAAACACTGCAAGTGCTAGGTTAACTATAGAACTCCACTTGTAAAAGAGCTGACGAGATAGTGACAAATGACCAAGACCCCAGAAGAAGGGAAAGAGGCTGCCCGGCCTCCATAGAGAACAGGGGCGTGGAAGGTGAGAGGGGGCTCTGGGAGGCCATTGCCAGAGCCTAGTCACCGGGCCCAGCACTTCCAGCTCTTTGCCTCTGGTTTTGGCTGACTCAGGCGAGGGGACCTGTTGGAAATCTCAGTCCCTAGTAAATGAACCAGCTCCATCTCCCTCTCTGGACCAGATCTTTCCATGTCAGTAGAAGCAGGGCTAACTCATCTGATACAGGGATCTGTGAGCACAGCAGAGGTGACAAGGGGTGTCTTGTGAGGCTTTGTTCCTGCTGTAATCTCCGTCAGCTTTCCCCACACTACCTCAGATAAGTAAACTCTCTAAGTAAACAGAATGTGCATTCCCAAGAAACGCTCCTGCGAGACAAGCCCCCGCACCCTCCCTTCCAACTACACTGCTGACCCAAAGCCTGTCTTACACGGAAATTCTGGACACCCCCCAACACACGAGGCCTCTGCCACGGCTGCTACCAATGACCTTAAGTCACAAGAGATGAAGTGTGATAGCAACATGAGTTCTGGAGTAGCATTGCTCTGAATTTGAACATTTTCCACTTCTGAGTGACTTTGGACAAATTACTTATCTTTCCTAAGCTTTGAATTGTTGATTTATAAACTGAGGATCATATCCCCGCAGTCAGTGACATTGGGATGTCGCAGAATGGGCTTGTCCTTTTCACCTCTTTCTTCATCTTCTCACTCAATGGGGATGACGGTTTCTACACAACAATCAGTCATTGCTGTGCTGCAAGTGACAATTCATACCAGCCTGTGAGAGGATGCTTTGTCTTCAAGGTAGGGATATGTCTTCTGCCGTAAGGACACGAAGAGCAGGAGAATGGGAGTTGCTGCCCTGAAGCAAGCACTAGACACAGCAGCAGAATAAAGCTGGGATCTTGGGGTCAGGGGGAGACAAGAAAGGGAGATGGAGATCCCGGGGCAGGGGCACCCAGATGCCCACATGAGGAATACCCAGCACTCCCTGGCAGTTACTGGGAGGGCACAGCATAGAGATGTCTAAACCACCCGCGGGACTGTGAGTGTCTTCCTGACCAGTCTAGGTCCCCAGCTCTAAACGGGGACTTTAATCAGAGACGTATATTAAGCTACACGCACACCCCACACCCACTCCCACATTCTCTGTGTATGGATGAATAAGAAAACTCATTATCGGCCGGGCACGGTGGCTCACACCTGTAATCCTAGCACTCTGGGAGGCCGAGGCAGGAGGATCGTTTGAGCTCAGGAGTTCGAAACCAGCCTGAGCAAGAGCGAGACCTTGTCTCTACTGAAAATAGAAAAATTAGTCGGGCATGGTGGCGCATGCCTGTAGTCCCAGCTACTTGGGAGGCTAAGGCAGGAGGATCGCTTGAGCTCAGGAGTTTGAGGTTGCTGTGAGCTATGATGATGCCACGGCACTCTAGCCCAGGCAACAGAGTGAGACTCTGTCTCAAAAAAAAAAAAGGAAAGAAATGTTGGCTAAAACAAAGATTTCTGTCAATATTAATTTACTCTTAATAAAATGACACGATTTACTCATTTTGATTCTATAACATGTTTCCTTTTTAATTTAAAAATTATCACTACAGGTTTTTCTTTAATTTGGGTAACTGACCTAAAAGAAGCAGAGATTTTATACTTTATCAGATAATCCCTGTACTCTCTTTATTAGGTTTTGACTAACTAAAAAACTAAACTTTAAAAGGGTTAAGGTCACCCATATAACTTTGTCACCTTTAGAATCTTTGGATGACTATCTCTCTTGGTTAAATAAATGAAACGGTTTGTGATTGTACATGAACAAATGTTTTAAGTCTTTTATATTTGACAACCTTTCCAAAACTTAAATTCTAAATCCAGCCTTTTGACCTTAAACTAGCTTTTTATATATTAGGGCCACTAAAAGTCTAAAACAGACATCAGATTTATTTAGTATGTCAAAACCATACAGGGAACATTGTCAAATATGAAATGGCATTTAACTTTCTTTAGGCTGTACTTATATGTTATTAATATATATTCCAGTATTATAAAATATTGGCGTCTTGGTGTGTGTTATCAGTAATAATTATGGTTATTATATAAATTGCTATATGTCACAAAATTTGATTTGTCATTTATCTCTAACCATGGCAGGTCCAAGTTTTACCACCTTTTAAAAATTATTATTTTACTTTGATTTATCTCAGAGAGTGGTTCTTTCTGGCTAAGTCCAAAGTTGGCTTTTTTAAGTAAGGTCATGGAAAGGACTGACAAATCCACTTGAATACTGGGTCTGATAACTTTAGAGATTATATATCATTGGACTAAAACAAAACAAACTTCCAGTACTTTAACTTTAATTAAAAAACTGACATGACCATGAGTATAGCTAACTCAACCTCATGAGACCAAACTAAGTTTTCACAAAAAGACTCTTTAAAACATTACTAATTCTTTTGTTTTGTTTTCCAGAGTCTTGACAAATTTTAAGTAAATAGCAAGTTTACTCTGGGACCTTAGAACCATGGAATCTGTCAAAGCCCTGTTCAGATACCCTCCCTCTAGGCCCAGGGAATATCGAGAAAGAGGGGACATGTCAGACTGTAAGGGCCAATTAGAGGGATGGAATTAGTTTAGACCCTCCAGATCAAGGAGGGGCACACAGAAGTCTAAAGGAATACTAACTAAAATACTTTGCCTGTCCAGGCCACATGCTGCAGATATCCATCCCAATCATAAAAGTTTCTTTTTTTCCTGCTTCCTATAGAACTTACTGACTATAATTTTTATCAATTATGAATTTATACAAAAGGAAATATAATGAGTAAATTTATCAGCCACCTTAGTATAAATTACTAAAGAGACTAAAATGTTGTGACACAATAAAGGTCTCTAAAATTCCCTTAGCTTAAATGTTAATGGTGCTTATATCTGCTACAAGTCTACCACTAAACCCAAGAATATAGTACCTCAATGAGTGCCTGTCTACCTCTGGTCCTGTTTGGCTTAAAATATTTAATTGGTTGTAAGCCCCATTTTGGCTCTTCAGTCCTCTTGGCCACAAGGGTCCCACTGAGGGACTGGATGGACCCAGGGCAGGTAGCCACACCACCCTGGCAACGGATGAGACAAAATAAAAGTTTGGCCATAAATGCTGCCTCTGACACATCTTGGCCAAAAGGGGGAAATTGTGAACTAAAATAAAATTTTAAGGCTCACCCCCCCACCAGCTGACTAAATGGACCGCCTCATGGCCAAAGGAATATCCTAAAACTAAATTGCCTACCAGGAGGAAGGAGGTCAGACATGCCTCATCATATCCCCTCCCTTCTTGGGGACATCCTTTATAACCTATTAACAGGCTTAAGGGTATGCAAGACAAACCTGCAGGTCCTCAATTTACACAACAAATGTGGCTTATCTCTGATAACAGCTCTTTATGTTGAAACATTCCAAACCTTTAGACAAGGCTTCATGTCTTTAACCAATTACAAGCCAAAAAATCTTTAAACCCACCTGTAACCTGTAAGCACACTCCTCCACCCTGCCACCCCCCTACCCCCGCCTTGGTCCACCTTTTTGGGCCAAGCCAATGTATGCCTCCTGCGGATTGATTTATGACTTTACCTGTAACCCCTGTCTCCCTGAAATGTATAAAACGAAACCATAACCCAGCCACATCGAGTCCACTTGGTCAAGGCTTCTTGGCAGCGGCTCCAGGTCACAGTCTTCAAATGTGGCTCAGAATAAACTTCTTTCAAATATTTCAGAGTTTGGATTTTTCCATCCACATAAGGAAAGGAAGGGTAAGCTATGGGTAAAAAATTAAAAATTAAAAGGTTGGAAAGCAGGTGTCATCTTTCTGACTACTTCCTGCTGGTAGGGACAATGTCAGGACCGGGTGTTGAGTTGGAGCTGTGGAAGGGCTTGTTCCATCATGGAGATCTCTGCAATTAATTTGTGGGTGAAGACTTGAATTCTGTCTTTAAGAAAATGTAGAACAAGTTGTAATGGACAAGGGTGGAAGAGGAGAGGTAGCATAACGGTTACTAGGGGTCCTAAGAAGGGTAAGAGCCAGGTCATGTTGGGGAGGACAGATTCGAGGGAGTTCCAAATTGAGTGTGCTGTGTCCTTTTCAGAGAACTTTTTAGCCACTCTGCATTTTTCAGAGTCCCTTTTGTCCTTTCTTCTACCTGTGCTGTGGTGTTTGCACAGAAACAGCATGAGGTGTTTGCCATAGCACAAATTCCTCCTTCTGAAGCTAAAAAGCAATCTGGTGCTATTCTGCTCTCTCTGACCAGTGCAGCTAATGAATTACGGGAAGCTGGCAGGAGTTTAAAGCTCTCTCCTGTATCCTGGGTGACCGCAGCCACGGTAGTGAGATTTTTGGCCGTGAATGCATTGTAGGTAATTCCTCCGGCCAATCCCGCTAGACTCCAGAGTGTGATAGCTCCCGCCAGTAGGAGGCCTACGGCTGTCCTCTGGCAATGTTGCTGAGGGGATGTTATTGATTTTGGAGGATGGAAACATCCTCATCCGGTGGTAAAACATACCCTGTAGACCAAATACCTCTAGTTTCTACGGGATTAATGCATTTTAGAGCAATTCCTCTGCTGCCTGCGCACCCCTGGTGAGACCTGGTGGGAGTGAGACCTGGTGGGAGGCGCCCCAGGCCAGGTTTGGTGGTGTACCTTACGAGGGACGGACGATTTAGCCATGACACAGAACGGGGATTTAAAGGGGTACAGGGTTGCAGCGTGGGTAGGAGAGTGGCGTATGTCTTCCCTCGCTCTGTTTTGGATGAGTGGGTCCCGCCGGCGATAACTGTATGTTTGGAGAGAGACATCGCACGGACTCGGAAAGGACGCGGGAGGGGACAGCGCAGTGACAGCGTGTGGGCGCGGTGGGCGTCTGAGGCATTACATGCTCCTCAGATGGCGCGTGACTGGGAAAGCAGCACACAGCGTTTCCTCCCTTGGGGCATCAGTGAACTGGTGAAGAGGGACCCCAGAAGGCGATGACGCAGGTGGGGGTGTGCGATCAAAAGCGCCACCGTTATGGACGGTGGCACACATGTGGAGGATGGCGCTGGGAGGGTACAAGCAAAAGGAGTCGTCGGGATCCACAGGCGAAAGGGTCACGGGTGTGGATGGAAGAAACTGCCCGGGGTCCCTAAGTGGCTTTGTTTGAGACACAGTGGATGTATGCGCTGGGGTGGCCTGAAGATAGGGCTCGTCCGGAGAAAGGGTGGGTTATTGGTGACGTACCCAGCAGGAGGAATTGTGGGCCTGGAATATTTGCCGGCCTGTTCCCCAGAGGTGAGAAAGAACGTGTTGTTAGACCACGTGGTTTCGGTGGCGGCTGTTAGAGGAGTGAGGGATAAGCAAAGTGTCGCAGCAGTTGCGACAGCGTCTCATGCTGGGTCGGGAGTCCAATCCGGGGACTGACATGTTCTCAAAGCGCACGCGAGACCTCTGAGGCCTTCCCGGAGGCTGCCCAATGCCTCTACCCAAGCAGGAAGTGTGCCAGCCCGGCGGAGAAGACGTCTGGCTCCTTTGACAGGGGGCACGTGGGTAAGGCCGATCCGCCAGCCTTGTCGGGAACACAACCGTGTCTGACGAGCAGGAAGAGAGGGCAGCCTAGCGACTCCCCGAGGGGAGATCAAGTAACATAGAGCGCTTGCGGGTTATGTCTTGTAGAAGAGAAGATAGGTTTGGACGGTGGATGAGTTTTAGGAGTCGGAGTAGAGGTTTAAACCCTACATGTAGTGACATATGTATACCTCTCAGTATAGTGTATGTTTGTTCTCGTGGGAGGATGTATTTTCCTTGGTTGAATAGCCAGGGGCCAAATGAGAGGCCCCCCTTCCAGTAGGGAATGTCTTGCTTCAGGGGAGCAGTTGATGGAGTCGTGAGAGGTAGCTCCTATTTGGTTGGCAGGAGTGGGAGGATTTCGCCAGGCTGCTCTTTTTGCCTCTTGATCTTCTAAGTTATGGCCAATTGCAATGGGGCCACTGCCCTGTTGGTGTCCTTTGCAATGTATTACCGCCGCTGCCTTTGGTACACGAGCCGCTTGTAAGAGTTTAAGAATGAGAGGCGCGCTGACTACTGGGGAGCCCTCTGTAATGACAAAGCCTCGCTCCTCCCGTACAGAGGCATGTGAGTGTAGGACGTGAAAGGCATATTTGGAGTCTGTATAAATGGTAATTGCTGCATTCTCTGAGAGCGTTAGTGCCCTGATTGGTGCCACCAATTCAGCCTTTGGAGAAGATGTCCCTATGGGCAGTGGCCCGCCTTCAATAATGTCCTTTTGGGATGCCGTAGCATGCCCGCCTCTCCTCTGTTTCTCATGCAGATAGGAGCTGCCATCTATGACCCAGGTGCAGGTGGAACTAGGCATGGGCTGTTGAGAAATGCTGGGGAAACGGGGGACTTTATAATCCAGCATTCTGTGCAAGAATGCATGGCATGATAGTGAGAGACAGCTAAGACAGTGGCAGGTTTGAAGGAGGGCTTGTAAGGGACCAAAACTGTTCACAGAGCTCAATTGCAAAATAGACTTCTGCATTCTCATAAAGCTTGCTTGCCTGCTAACCGCTCAGTTATGCTTCTGTGATAACGGCTTGCTTGCAGAAACCGCCGGGTAACATGAGAAAGAGTGCAGAGAGAGATAGCTATAGAACCAATCGCTGTACTAGATAGATGTATATTCAACGGGTGGACAGCTCTTTGTTTGCTGCCTGAACTGACCCTATAAAACCGCCCTTCCCACGCTGCCCGGGGTCCTTTGTCCAGAGAAGAGGCCACTGCGTGTTGGCGCTCTGAGACACGGACCCTAACTCGAGTTAGTTGGTAATAAACTCCTCTTGCTGATTGCAGCCTCAGTGACTCTGTCTCTCT
>CAUYRT010038705.1:0-14413 GCA_963574885.1 Lepilemur ruficaudatus
TTAATCAATTAATACCAATTTGATGATGAGTACATTTGGTGCTTTTTTCCATTCTTATGATACTTCGCTTAGTAAGGCTTCAGCTCTATCCAGGATAATACAAGAGGTGCTAGATCAGCATTGTTTTTTGTGGCTGAGTAGTACTCCATGGTATACATATACCACATTTTATTAATCCACTCATGTATTGATGGCCACTTAGGTTGTTTCTACATCTTTGCAATTGTGAATTGTGTTGCTATAAACATTCTAGTGCAGATGTCTTTTTTATGGAATGTCTTATTTTTCCTTTGGGTAGATGCCCACTAATGGTATTGCTGGATCAAATGGTAGTTCTACTTTTAGCTCTTTGAGGTATCTCCACATTAATTTCCATAGGGTTTTTACCAGTTTGCAGTCTCACCAGCAGTGTATGAGTATTCCTATCCATCTGTATCTATGCCAACATTTGCTGTTTTGGGACTTTTTGATAAAAGCCTTTCCCACTGGAGTTAAGTGATATCTCATTGTGGTTTTGATTTGCATTTTCCTGATGATTAGAGATGTTGAGCATTTTTTCATGTGTTTGTTGGCCATTAGTCTTATCTTCTTTTGAAAAGTTTCTGTTCATGTCCTTTGCCCACAGCCCCCACTATTTCTAAAGGATCTACCTTACAAGAGCAAGATAAGTTTTTGTTAGCATAGATTTCCTTTCTAGATGGATCTGGTATAGTGTGTGTGTGTGTGTGTGTGTGTGTGTGTGTGTGTGAACGCATGCGTGTGCGTATGTACATGTGGGTAATAGGTGTGACTTTGCAAGAGTTTTCTCTTAAACGTGGAAGGATAGATTTAATAGTCAGAAACTCAATCCCAATATCTTTCTTTATTCTCCCTCAGGTTGTGGTTTTAGTTGCTTACTGTCCTAACACTCTGGCTTGAAATGGAAGCATGCCATCTGGTCTAGATTACAAAAAACAGCATGCCATCATGTTCTGACTGCCTGTACCTCTCAAGGTAGCCTTGGCTACTGCGTGATTAATTTGGTGATGTCTTTCTGTCTCTCATGTTTTATAACTTTCTTCAATTGACTGTATATGTATAGTCCATAAGTCATTTTAGCCTGAAATGGCACTATTGGATTGATCTTTTTCATTGAGATGTTGTGGCCTATGGACATTTATGTGACATCAAAACAACCAAGCCAGAGGCTACTGCAATCTAATCCAATGTAATAATAGCTTGTTGATTTTCCATATTAGTATTATGTGCACTTTGTGTACACCAATTACTTATCAGCGACTATTTACATTAAGGGGATTAAAACAATCTTAAATATCTATCCTAGTTTGCCTTGTTTCTCAGTTAACCAGCAGCAACTAGGATGCAAAATTCTAGTGACTTAAAGTTAAGAAATGTACAAAGTATAGTAGATTTTGCTATCATCCCACCACACTCATACAAAAATTTATGTTTGTATGCTTAACACAGGTTACATTGATTGATGAAGTGATTATATTTGGCAGTTAAGACAAATGTTGGTTGGTGATTCATAGGATGCAAACAGAACCTGTGGCGAATTGACTGAGAGGGTCAGCAGAGGGTCTGAGGTCAGAAGAGTCTATGGTTTAAAACCTGGTCCAGTAAAAAGAATCATTATACAGTACTGCACAACAAGTTTAAGAACACTAATGTCAGGAAATAAGGCAAAACGTGCAGACTGATATCACAGTTTTTGACTTGGCAATGCATAATTACATGCAATCATCAAAAATAGGGATATACAAGATAAGGTGAAATTGACATTTATTGAGTGCTATGTATTAGGAGCAGATGTGATATTTTTGCATAAAGTGTAGAATCTATTTATCATCTTGTACAATAAGTTCTTTCTCATTGCAGATGAGTACATTGAAGTCAAGAAATTTGTCAAGTAAGTTCTAAAATTTCAGTTTTCTACTAGACAAAACCAAGCTTAATGTATAATCTCTTCCTCCTCCAAATCCCCTCCAATTAATCTATTCTCTTCTCTTACACAGTTTTTTCTACTTTAACGGTAGGAAAATGGAAAGCTGAGTTAATCACACACTTGAGGTCATAGTCCATTATTATTATTTGTTGGTATTATTATCATTTGTTTGTATCAGACCCTCTCATTTGATTTTTTATTTCTTTCCTTTATCCTTGATCTCATTCCCTGTCACCAGTCCACACACCTATTTTATTGTATGATGTATCTCTTTAAAAGTGAATGCATATTTAAAAATATTTAGTCTTGCTTTCTCTGTGTGTTAGCGTTTATGTAAATTGTTGAATGGATTATTTTTTTAGTAACTGTTAAGTCCAACAACAAGAACTGATGTCATTGTTGATTCTCCTTCTCCCATAACCCATACCTTTCAGTCTTGTCAGTTTAGCCCTTGATATCACTGGCAATTCTGCCATCTTCTCTATTCTAAGTGCTATGCCTTAGCTATGGTCCTCATTATTTCTAAAGTGAGTTTTTATAAGAATGCTCCAATTATTCTTATTTTAGAATTATCTCCTCCCCTCCAATGTTCTTTCCGTCTTCCATTCAGGCCCATTCTTTACATAAATGACTCACTTGGATTTGATTCTTTAAAGCAATTCTAATTTGGGAATTCTTCTGCCAACAATTCACCAAGAGCATGTTTTCCAGAGAATAGAAATGATGGATTCAGGAGAGAGAAGGAGAGAAAGCTGAACAAGGATGTGGTCTCAACTCAAATCTATCTCCAATCTGTTCCCTTGGGGTGTGCTGGAGCCTGAACTACTCCAGAGGGTTCGTTCTCTCTTCAGACCAGCCTTGTATACCTCCATATGACTTAGTCATTTTAGTTGTGGAGTCCCTGAGGGAGTGAGGAACATAAGAACCTGGTAGGTTTGTTGGGAATTTTTATCATGAAAGGGTGCTGGATTTTGTCAAATGCTTTCTCTGCATCTATTGAGATGATCATATGGTATTTCTTCTTGCTTCTGTGTATGTGTTGACTCACATTTATTGATTTACATTTGTTGAACCATCTTTGCATCCCTGTGATGAAGCCCACTTGGTCCTAGTGGATTATTTTTTTTTGATGTGCTGTTTAATTCAGTTTGCTAGTATTTTATTGAGGATTATTGCAGCTACATTCATAAGAGATATTGGTCCGTAGTTTTCTTTTTTTGTTTTGTCCTTTCCTGGCTTTGGTATCAAGGTGATACTGGCTTTGTAGAGTGACTTAGGGAGGATTCCCTCTTTCTCAATATTATGGAATAATTTCTGTATCATGGGTACAAGGTCTTCTTTGTAGGTCTGATAGAATTTGGCTGTGAGTCCATCTGATCCAGAGCTTTTTTATTTGTTGTTATTGGGAGGTTTTTTTATTACTGATTCAATCTCACTATTCATTCTTGGTTTGTTCAGGAGTTCTATTTCTTCCTGGATGAGTCTTGGGTGACTTGTGTGTTTCCAGGAACTTGTCATTTCCTCTACATTCTCTAGTGTGTGAACATAGAGATTTATGCAATATTCCTGGATGATCTACTGAAAGGAAAAAAAGACAATCTATAATAAAGACATCTGCACTCAGATGTTTATAACAGCACAATTCACAATTGCAAAGATGTGGAAACAACCCAAGTTCTCATCAATATATGAATGGATTAATAAAATATGGTGTATGTATATCATGGAGTACTATTCAGCCATAAAAAATGGTGACCTACCTATTGCACCAACTTGGATGGAGCTGGAGCCTATTCTTCTAAGTGAAATATCACAAGAATGGAAAAACAAGCACCACATGTACTCACCATTAAATTGGTACTAATTGATCAACACTAATGTGCACATATGAGAAGTAACCCTCATAGGGTGCTATCCAGGTGGATGGGGGGATGAGAGTATGGATAAATTAACACCTAGTTGATGTGGTGCATGCTGTCGGGGCCTGGACATGCTTGTAGCTCTGACTCGGGTGGTTCAAAGGCAACTTATGGAACCAAAGTGTTTGTACCCCTGAAATACTCTGAAATTAAACAACAACAACAACAACAAATTCCCTGTCATCAGTTTGATCTTTTTTTTTCTTTTGCAAATTTGCCTGAGTTAAAGTGATCATTTTCTTATATTGTTGCTTGAATACTAAATTCATTCTCTCTGCAATTACTCCTTGACCACAAATAGAGAGACTTCATCAGCTATACATCTATAGTTCTGTGTTGTGTAGAACTGTATCTCATTAATTCTATAAATATTTTGGAGCTCCTGCTTTTGATAGAAAAAGAATAGCTTCTACGTTTAATTCTACTGGAGCAAGTCTTCTTACACTTTTCAAAAGTCATTGATTCTAAGTAACTCATAGGTTTATACTTTCAGACATGCCTGTGGCTATAGCACCGTGAGGTTTTTCTTTTTAACAGTTTCATTTCCACTAAGCCTGTACTACATAAGTACTGCTTAGAAAGGCTTTTGCTGTCAAAGTGTTGATAGAAGTTTGAATCTGGTTCAGTATAGGTCACAAGGATGATAAGTGGCAAGTAACCCAGAGCTGAGTGCAGGACTAATTAGTGACAAGAGTAGACGGATAATATTACTCTTTTGTACTGAGTGTCTGCATTGTTCAATCTACATTACATGCACTTGTTTCCTTAATTCTCACAGTTATCACCAGTAATATCGCCAGTAGTATTTTCATTTCACAGATGAGGTTTAGCAAGGTTAAGCAATTTGTCCATGAACCTGGATCTTGTAAATTATAGGGTATGATCTGCTTCATCCCATCTCCTTAAATAGGCATTTAAGCTGAATTTTCTGATTAGATTTCTTAACTCTCATTTTAGTTTATTTACCATGCACTTACATATTATCCACTATATGTCAGGCACTGTTCTGAGAGCTTTATAATATGCAAGGTATTTACTCATAACAATCCCTGAACATTATCCATTATTATCCTCGTTTTAGAGAATAGGAAATTAAGGCCAAAAATGTTCATTAACTTATCCCAAATTATGCAGCTTTAAAATACTTTCTTTTAATTACACAGACACATGTAACTAAATTTTAATATTTAGCTAAGTATTGTGTTGTTGTAATAAAGTCATTGTATATTTCAAAATTTACTTTTGTTTTAAAATATATTTATATTCAGATGTAAAAAATTTTTGCTTGAACTCTAGTTGTCCATTTTCCATGCCTGGAAGATATTTACCTTTTAAGCCTTGGTCACTCTAACTGCTACTACCACTATTTCCATTTGGCAGCTACTAGACTTTCAGGCTGAGAAACTCGGGATTAATAATGGTTTCTTGGAGATGTACATTAGAGATCCAATATATTTCATTGATGACACATGCCCTACTTCCTCAATATCCTTCACTCCAGCCAAGGCTGTCTGTGACTGAAAGAAAGAAATACTTTGCAGCATCCCTAGAACTGCGGGCTCCTGACAAGGACCATTAACTAATTTAGATTTAAGTGTCTGTGGAATTGCTGGCTATAGCTACTACAGCAGTGCCATGGGATAATAAAGGTTTGCTTCTATGAGAGAGTCTCCAGTTCTGCCTGTGTGTCATATTTCTTCTCACTAGAAGTTAATGCACTGGAAACTTTGTCTGTGTGTTTGTTGTTTATAGGAACACATGACATGGTTTGAAGAAAATGTAGATTTTATAGTATGCAATCAGGTGAATAATTTATTGCATGTACAGCATTAAATAGATCAGGAACAATGTGTTATTATTGGTTACCTGGGTCCTCTATGATGTTATTTGGTGTGATGCTCTTCACATGAATTGCTCTGACAGTTTTTATATCTTGTCATTGCATGCTGATGGCAGTGTGCAAATAGGTTTGCCACATAGGAATTACCTGTCCCACAAGTTCATTTTCAATGGCATTCTAAAGATCAACCATCCTTGCAGAAGTTAAGAAAGATTTATAGAATCATGGCAATGCAAATCCTTAGAAAAGAAGGACTAAAAGGAAAAAAAAAAACAAACCCGAAACACTGACATTATTATGTAAAAGAAAAAAAAGAGAAATTCACTATTTTTCATGTTTTGTATTTTTTGAATATTGCTACTCAATAAAAATATAAAAATAAAATTTCTGTAAAATAAAATTTTAATTTAAATTTTCGCTACATGTTAAACAACAACCTCTGGGAAGTCTTTCTGTGTATTAGAACTAATAAATAACTAACACTTGTTTAAATGGTGAGAACATCAACACATTGCTCAATATACAAAGCAGTGGCTTACATTAAAATTATGTGGATATAAATTTCTCCTCCTCCACCCAAAGAAAACCCTAGAAATTCTACAACTATATTTGTAAGTCCACATTTGTTTGATCATAAAGAACTAAAAACACTGCTGAAAGAAAAGCAAGCATCTCATAATATTTCAGTTGAATGCATACACATGTAAATGTGAGAATATGTGTATATATATATATACACAGACATATATACATGGTCATATTTTATATACGTATAACATTTTAAATACATATAAAATACAAATATTTTTTAAATGTTTTAACTTTTTATGTATAAGTGATGCCAGTCTTATGTGGTGTTTTAAAAATAGCTAGGGCAATTACTAAAGAAAATGATTTCTATTGTGCATAAAGAAGAAAAACTATCAAATATTACTTGATTTACTTTTCCTGGGACAACTGGGCTGATTATGTATTTTTACTACTTTTTGGCTGCACATGGCATTTTATCATATATTACTTTATATGCTACAAGGATAAGTCAGTATTTATTATATTCCTATGATTTAAAGGATGGCAGATACAATTTAAAGATCAAGTACATAAAGGAAATATAACAAAAATAAGAATCTGATTGCTTTCTGCAAAGGCTCAAAATAGAAATGCCTAGAGTTAAAATATAGCTGATTAAAGTCCATTTAAGATATTATTTAAAATTACTGGCTTATAAAATTGTAATAAATGCCAGTATTTGAGGGTAGTTATTGAAATTTATATATTTACCATAGATTATAATTTCATGCATATTATAAGGGCTTATAAAATGTTCAAATAAATTAACTCAATGATTTGGGGAAACAAAACTTCTGTTGTTTTCTCTTAAAATACATGTACTGATGTGAATTGATCTACCTTCCTCTATCATCTCTGTCCTAATGTCACACTGGAAAACTACAATGGCTTCCTTCATACCTTAAGTTCTTTCTCTTGTAATAAATGAATCATGTTGCCAATTCCCCATTCTAAATCTTTTATAGATGGAAACATTTTGAAGTGCAGTTTAAAAGCTCCCCAGAACCTCATATTGCCCGTATGAAAATTTTTAAATTCCTTAACACAGAGTTTAATGGCAATAAAATCCTTGCCCTGATTTACTTTCTTGAGCCTGTGTCATTTCAACACCCTCTCCATCACTGTTCTTCCCCAAATCTAATTCTTCTATTTCTTAGTGAGCCTGTAATCTTAACATATTGAATCTTTATTTAATATTGTTATATACCCAAAACTATATTAAGCCATAATGATGCAAATATGAATAAGGCATAGTCTCTACTTGCATATCTGCTTCACTCATTCTCTTTAGCATTTCTTTCCTGTTCCTTTCAGATTAGTGAAATAATACTCATTTTTCCTGACCTGACTGTTTTTGAAAGTCATTTTCAAATGTCAAAAAATGAATTATTTTTCTCTCTATTCCCATAGCATTTTATTCATATCATTGTCACAGCCTTAATAATTATTAGATACACATAGTTACATACATACACTGTGTCTCTAATGTTGATGTTCGTAAGATCAAGGACCATATTTTACTCATATTTGTATTTCTAGCAGAAAATACTGCTTACATATAACATACATTCAATTATTATTTGAATGCAAATTTTATTTTAAAAATAGTATAAATATCCATGTTTGTGATTCGTTTTAACTGATCTCTTCTTCCACCCCTACCCCAAAGAGGGTTTCTGAAATTGTATATAATTACGTATATGTATATATGCAGATATATAGGTAGAAGCATCCATCATCATAAACAAAAAATTTAGGAAATGCTAATCTTACTGACTACTTAGATTCATTTTTCAAATTAATACTAACCCTACCATCTATAAAACAGTTTAATACCAAATACATAAAGGAAATTTCCATAGTTATAAATACCACAATGAAAACTACAAGTATACATATAAACAAAAACTTCCTGATGAAAAATTTAATTTGATCTAAACTATAACTAATATATCCACAGATACATTCATATAAAATTGATAAATTATTATTTAAGTCATATTTTCTTTGAAGCAAAATCTAAACTTCTGAAAATAAACCATCACAAGGTAATTTTTTCCTTGAGAAATAAATTTTCTGTGTTGATTTTACCTAAAATGAATTTTATGGTATCCTTTGAGAAATATGGGTAATTTGAAAATATTGGTTAGCATGTATGTGAGCCTGGGGTAATGTGTGAAAGCTTTTATGTTATTTTAGGAGGTTTTGAATATATTATCTATTATAATCTATGTCCAAATGATCAATCTTGGAAAAGAGTCAGCAGTGTATTAATAGAAAGAATATGAATATAGTTTCTTGTCCCCAAAGACCCAGTAGTATGCATTATGTATAAACATTTTAAACTAATTCTATGCTTAAATTGTCTTTTTTGGAATATGTAACCAACTTAGACATACAAGTGGCAAGAATATATACTGTTTGACATTTACTTCATGCTACATGAAAGAAAAAGTAACAGTATACTTTGAAGGACATTGGCCTGTGGGGTAAACAATGGAAAAGGAACAAATAAAAATAGCCCTTTACTTAGGTTTATGCCCATTTGTTTATTGAAAATACAAGAGACAAGCTACATCAAAATTATCCTACAATGTTTTCTTAATATAGTATCAAGCAAGAAGAAAATTGAACACAAAATGGTAAATTAATCCATTTGGCTTGGTAGATACTGATATAAAAGTGTTCACACTGAAGGAGAAATACGTAAAATTTAAGAAATAAGCACCATAGAGAGGTTATAGAGCATTTTTACTGTGACACACTAAAATTTACACTATTATATAGAACACACCAACACACTCACATATACAGACACACATGGAGAGAGTGTGGAAAGGGAAGAATAGAAAGTTGTCCATTTTCAGTATGCACAAGGAAAACTCCAGAAGAAATGTAGCATTGAACTAGAAATTACATCTAAATATCATGTTGTCCTTGTTTTCCTCTTCCCGCTTCTCATTTTCTTTCACTATAGTTCTCCCTATTTTTTCCAGCCACACCATATTTAGTCACGAATTGTCCAAGATGCAGTGTCAATGCTCATTATTCTTTGATGTTAGTCCCTGTGTGAGCTCATCCATATCAAGCTCTGAAATATTACCACAAAATTTCAATTGGTAGCCAAATTCCTCCCCTAGATCCTACATTTTTATAAAGAACTATATTTGCAATATTCTATTTGGAGTCTTTAAGGAATTTCAAATCTACCCTGTCCAAAACAGAAATCATTCTGATCCTCTCACCTCACAACTTCATTTCCTCCATATCCATAAACGAGACCACCACTCATTCAGTTACTTCAACCACTCCTCTGTGATTACAAAGTTATTCAGATTTTTTTAAAAGCAACTTTATTATTTAGAGCACTTTTAGATTAACAGAAACATTGAGATGAAGGTACAGCAGTAGCACACATACTCTCTGCCCCCTTACATACATGACCTCACCTATTATTAGCATGTCCATTAAGAGTGACACCTTTGTCACAATTGATGAACCTACATTGATACGTCATCACCCTAAGTCTATATTTTATATTAAGATTCTGTCTTAGTACTGTACATTGTGTGGGTTTGGAAATATACGTAAATGACATGAATCCAGCATTTATTGCCCTAAAATCCTCTGTGCTCTGCCTATTCATCCCTCCCTCTCCCTGAATCTCTGACAACCACTGACCTTTTTACTTGGTTGTGCCTTTTCCAAAATGTCATATGGTAGAATCATGAAGTATGTAGTTTTTTCAGATTATCTTTTTTAACTTAATCATGTGCATTTAAATTGCCTCCATTTCTGTTTATGGCTCGATAGCTAATTTCTTTTTGGCACTGAGTAATATTCCATTGTCTGGCTGTTCCACACTTTATTTATCCATTCACCTACTGTGGGATATCTTGGTTCCTTCCGAGTTTTGGCAATTATGGATAAAGCTGCTATAAACATCCATGTTCAGGTTTTATTGTGAGAATATAAGTTTTTAACCTCTTTGGACAAATAAATACCAAAGAGTGTTATTGCTGGATAATGTGGGACTAGTATGTTTAGTTAACTAAAAAACTTTCAAATTATTTTCCAAAGTCTCTGTGCCATTTTGAGAATACAGAAATGAATGAGAGTTCTTGTTATTCCATGTCCTCCTCTCCAGCATTTAGTGTGTTCAATCCTTTGGATTTTGGACATTCTAATAGGTAAGTGGTTATATCTCATTGTCATTTTAATTTGCATTTCTCTGATTATGTATGATGTGGAACATGATTTCCTGTGATTGATTAATTGCCATCTATCTACTTTGGTAAGGAGTCTGTTAAGGTCTTTAGTCCATTTTGTTTGCTTTCTTATTGTCGAATTTTAAGAGTTCGTTGTATATTTTGGATAATAGTTCTTTATCAGACAAGTCTTTTGCAAACATTTTTTTCCATTCTGTGGTTTGTCATTTCATTCTCTTAACAGTGTCTTTAGTACAACAGATTTTTTTTTAAAACAAATATAGCTTATCGATTTGTTCTTTCTTGAATCATGTCTTTAGTGTTATATCTAAAAAGTCATTATCAGACCCAAGATAGTATAGATTTTCCTTGTTACCTACTAGGGCTTTTATATTTTTATGTTTTATATTAAAATTTGGGTCTATGATTCATTTTGTATTAATTTTGTGAAGGGCTGTCTGTGTCTAGATTCACATTTCGGTGAGTGCACATCCATGTGTCCATTGTTCCAGGGCCGTTTGTTGCAAAGACTAATCTTTTCTCTATTCTGTTTCTTTTGTTTCTGTATAAGAGATAAGTTGACTTTATTTGAGTTAATTTCTGGGCAATCTATTATGTTCTACAGATCTGTTTGTGTATTCTTTTGCCAATACCACAGTGTTTTGATTACTATAGTAAGGATATTTTAATATCTAAGATAGACATTAATTTTGTTTTTAGTATGCATTATATTGAAATGTCTGAAAATAAAGAGGAGTGATTTGTTTTTTGAGAAATCCTTCAAGTTTCCTTTAACTTGACATATTATGGATAACATGATAGCAATTTGCACACCACTGATAGGTGTTTGGAAAAAAATAAATGGTCACTTTTCTTTTTTATTAAACCAAATAGAGAGACACAGAGAGAGAGAGAGAGAGAGAGAGAGAGAGAGAGAATGAAAATAAAACAAAAAGAGAGACAGCAAAAAAGCAATTTGAATACCAATTACAATAGTTCATCACTGAAAAATGACTTATAATTAAACCTAAAATTTTCAGTTCCAGCTGGAGAAAAATTATGAAAAGATCAGAAAGAATTTATCAAATATTTAATTGACTGCTATAAAGAAAACAGGACTAATGAAGAGTGAAAGGGACCACTAATATAGTCTTCAGAGACTATTATGCTACATACAAAATGCCTACATTGTAGTTATCTACAATTCAAAATATATTTCAAGTTAACATGGACCATATGAAATTTTACTTTTCTGTTTGAAATTAGAATCATACTCTGTGGAAGCTACAACCCGCCATGTATATAATTGTAATGCGAAATACCATTTTACACATTATTTGTTGTTTTCTATATGGAAGGCTGAGCTTTAGGCCCAGGAAATATTAAAGATACACTATGGCAGATCCAACAAAGACCTTAGTGCTATTGGGAAAAGAGAAGAAATAAATTCATGAAATAAAAGAAAATCTCATCTTGTGAATATGTTGTGAAGAAAACAGAAGTGCATGATAGATTGTAATGCAGTAACCCAGGCCAGACATGATGTTAACTTGCGGTAGAATCGAGGGGCAATGGAAAATAAGGAATGGACGGATTTGAAATATATGTTGAAGGCAGAACTCACTGTACTTACTGATGAATTTTATATAGGAGGGTATGACTGAAGGAGAAATTAAGGGGAACATGGACGTGAAATTAAATACCTATAAGAACCTTTAAGAGACAAGATTTAGGAAGAAACTGGTGTGCCTAAAATGAATGGAATGAAGGGTATTATTCTGTTCAATTTCATAATAAAATTATTGTGATGGTAAAGAGATTTGAAGTATGTATATCACTGGAGTTATCTCCTGACACTCAGCAAGTAATTATGACATATATCATTATTCTTATAATTAATATTCATTTTATCTATTATTACAGTTGCAGTTTTCAAATCTATGTTTTGGTATTTGATTAATGTCTGTATTTACATTCATGTCTATGTTTTTCCTCCATAAGCGTAGATTGACATAAAAATTTTTAAACTCATTCATTATTAAACCAATTATTTTTCAAAATAGATTTAAATACATTTTTCAAATTCTCAGATTCTCTAAAAAATTTGCTAACTTTCTAATGTTCAAGGTATCCCAATTAGCACTATATAGCTAATATTATTATTATTATTTTTTTAAAGCTGGAACAATTTATTTATTTGGAATTTAGGACACAAATGAAAAAGAACTAAATCAAAAAACTCACATTCTTTCAACAGAAGATAACTGTTCTTGTTTTACACAGACTAGGCAGATCACTTCTTCTGAAGTTGATATCATTGGTATAATGAATGAAATAATACCTGCTATTTTATTCACAAATGAATAAAATGGAAAATTTAGTTAATTGTGGATTTGATTAGATTGAATGTGTTTTGTTTCAAATTCCGAACTACTGTAAGCATACCGGTTGTCGTCGGGTGTTTCCAGTTGAAATTAATTAATTAATTAATTAATGTACTCAGGAAAAAAAGGAAGCCATTCACTGATGTAGAATTAGGAAAGTATGCATTGTCAAAGTTGCAGGATTCCTAGACCTGGATACTATTTTCAAAGTACAAATAACTGCTGCCTCCTTCAAGGAGAACTATAACTGATCCACAGCAGGAATTAACCTTCAACTTCACAGAACAACTTCATGCAATACTTGAAAAGGAAAATATATATTATTCAATCACTTTGTATGAATCAACTGATAGCACAGGTTTCTACGTCATTCAGGTCATAACAGAAGATTTTCTTTGCTATGAAGAGCTACTTGCTTTGGGAACTCCTGTGAACAAAACACAGGGAATAGATATCTTCAACAACTTTCAAAATAAATGTCATGAAGTTGGACTGAATTTGGTAAGTTTATTGAGTGTATGTACAGATGGTGCACCTTCCATGAGAGGAAAGCATGAAGGGTTTATTGCACAGATTAAAAAAAAAAAGTATTAACAGCTTCAAATACTGTCATTTCTTTTCATTGTATATTCCATCAGCAAAATCTCTGTGCTAAAGCTACTATTTTAAGTGACACTTTGAAACAAGTTTATAGTATTGTTAACTAGATTTGTGCAAATGGAGTCTTCAGTTTCATAACATGCTAAAGTTAAACATTGAAGTATTCAGTGTGGATTTGCCATATCATTCTGAAGTGTGTTGGCTATTACAAGGACAGGTGTTAGCCAAAATTTTATGTCTGCAAGAACAGGTAGTTAAAATTTATGAAAAACAGATTCAGCAATTTGAATTAGTGAAAGAAGATTTCCATAGGAATGCAGCATTTCTATGTGATGTTATGGCAAATCAAAATGACTTGAATATTTTTTGCAAGGTAAAACTAACACTATACATGATATGTGGAAAAAGAAATCCTAGCATTTAATAAAAAGCTATCTTTTTCAAAACACTTCCTCAAAAGGAAATTTTGTTTCTTTAGTATATGTTTGGATGAACATTTTCAGAGTTAGCAAAGGTCATTGATGAGCAGGATGATATATGTGAATCATTTGAAGAATATGCAGCTGTTATAGACCTATTAATTGGAGAATACAATGTAAGGTTCACTGACTTTGAGAATGATGACATCACAATCAAATTAGCATTTCACGCTCATAGTTGATATCACTGAGGCACCTAAAGAATTGCAAATGGAATTGATTGAGATCTCAGTAGATGGCATATTTACATCATTGTTTGATGCTAAGAAAGATCCAACTGAAATAAGGCAAAATGTAGAATATCCACATCTTCAATATGTGACACATATGCTTTCTTGCTTTTCAACCACTTGTTGCTGCGAATACACATTCTCCTACCTACCCCAAATCAAGACGCCCTTACAGTCATAAATGACTGATACCCATCTAGAGGATCAGCTGATACTGTGGACCTCCATGCTGCAACCA
>CAUYRT010038707.1:0-12582 GCA_963574885.1 Lepilemur ruficaudatus
GACAGAGTAGATTTTTAAATGTAACAAGATAAGTCAACTTGAGTGGTAATATATTTTGGGAAATCAGCTCACTATAAATTGTGACTGTAAACATTATACTGTAAATGCTTTGTAGTTTTCCCCCAATAAAAAAAAGAAAAAGAAAAAAAAAGCAGTCACGAGTGCTGACAGGTTGGATTGGGGGTAGAAAAGGAAGAACAAGAGGGAAGAAATCTGCTGATATCCCTGATGAAGCATGTTAGATTATCTCTTAAACAAATATTCTTGGCTTCAGAGAGGCCAATTCTTGGTTGTCTTATTATTTCCTCTACTGGTTTGGAAGTTATGATTTGCATTTTTATTGCTTTAATGACTGCTCTTAAGTTTTAACACACATAAGGGCATCTCATTACCTAGATTTTATTCCCATTTTCTGGGGAAAATTAAAAGGCTTTATTATCATTTTATAACTCTATAAAACTCTATGTAAAAATGTGTGATGTCTATATTATTCATATATTATTTTACATATGCAATATAGCTTATGAACAATATTTTATACATAACTAATATGTAATTGTATTATTATGATTAGTTATTGTTATTTAATAAACTCATTACTCCTTCCTCTGCTTTTCCATCCCCATCCTGAGTTCAGGGGATCATTCCGTTGTCGGATAGCTACAGAATCACTGAACTCTGGGCTATATCTTCCTGTTTCTTATTTGGAAACAGAGCTATCTAATGATTCAGCACTCACTTACCAAGAAGTATCTCTATTTGTAATATCTTTAATATAGCGTTATCTTTATCATAGTTTTATTGCTTTATCTCAATTTACTGTTATATTTTATTTAGAAGTGTTTTGGTTTTTGTTGGTTTCCAAGGCTAGAAAACTGATTCTGTAGAAATTTAAAAAGCCATCTTAAGAGTAAATCAACACTGGATTTAGGAAGTTCTGTGATAACCTTGACTGAAACGTTTTGTGTCACCCCTAGATAAAGATCAAATCATTTACTTAACAAATGCCTATTTATTGCCTATTATGTGCCAGGCTCTTTTAAGTGCTGAGGAGAATATAGAGAGGCTCCAAAACATGATTAATACTTAGTCCCATGCTCCAGCTGTCCCATAATCTGCGTGAGGAATAGATGCATTAGCATGTCAGTCTATTATGCCATAATGGATATGATAATAGGGTCACATACTAGACATTATTTGGTTATTTTGAGAAGGTGAGAAGGGATTCCCTCTACATGGGTAGTAGAAGTTTGAAAAAGCTTCATAGTGAAGTTTATATTTAAATTGGGCCTGAAGTGTTTATGAGAATTAGTCCTCAATTGGGGGTTAAGAATAAAGGAATGCCAAGGAGAAGGAAAGACTAAGCAAAAGCCACAAGTGTGGGAGTGCATTCACTTATTCTCCAACTGATTGATTAGTTGATTGATTCAATAAGCACTAATCAAGGACTTTCTTTGGGGCAAACACCGTGCAAGGTAGCTGTAAAAGCGATGGCCCCTCTTGCCAGGAATGCCACACGTCATGGGGGAGGGGATAAGTGAAAGAGTGAAGGTGCAGCGATCTACCTGCAGTGATACAGACAAGCACGGAATGTCCAGGTGTATGTGGGATAGCAAGACACCTCTCAGGACATCATTCATTTAGACAATTGCTTTTTCCAATCACGAAAATAAAGGAGAAGCTAGCAAGAGTCAAACTAAACCACACTTTCCAAATACTGGTTTCCCAAGGCCTCTCTCTTTTGCCTCCTGCCTCTTGCCCATATTAAAAGTGCATTTCATTTGTCCTAAATTCATCTCATTCCGCCTATTTCTCCGAAGTACTTTCCGTCATTCCACTTCACAGCCCTCTGTGCACTCATTTGCTGCTGGCGGCAGGTTCACCTTCAATCCTGAGTGACAGATTTGTGAAAGAACCCAATTAGAACCCAGCTAATGAGCCCTCTACGGGCTCCCCTAATAGCCAAATGACTGTTTATTTTCATCTTTTCAATGAAGAAAGAGACTGCAAGTCAAGGAAGAGTTTAGAATAAAGAAGCACTAATTGAATCAGAAAAACACCTGTGCTCCTCATCCTATATTTATTTATGTACTTTAATCCAATGTTGCTTAAAAGATGCAAAGTGTTTTAAACATGCTAATTATATGCCATAGGAAAACAGACTCTCAATAAAAACTAAGAATTAAGAGTAGTGAGGAAAAAATAAAAACATCAAGGAACAAAGTAATTTTATAGCCTTTTACCCTGGAGTACTTTTCATGTGAAGATACCATATGAAATATTCTTTTTAAAATTGCATTTATTATGATACTATAGTAAAAGTGAGATATAGTCATGGGGTGTTATTTGCAAACATTTACATATTTCAGTGAAAAATATTACCCAGCAAGTGAGAAACTCTGGATTGTCATTGAAAAATCATAACAAGTATCTATTGTGTGCCTTTTTTCTTCTACTATTCCTGAGAAGCAACTGTTCGGGGTACATCTGATACAAGAGTAGCAGGCTGCAGCAATGGACCACTGGGACTCCAAGGTGACAACGGTTTTATTTTAATTGTTTCTAAATGTGCAATGACTGCAGGAATCTCTGGCAATGTGAATATTTAATAACCCATGATTACTGTGTACCCCTCTGCCTTTTATCCACATCAGAAACATAGACACCAGCTGTCTCCTTTTCATAAGAGATCTCCTGTTATTGTGAATGAATAATCGGTTATTGGTAATGTGAGCATGAAACTCCAATAACAGAGTCTCTTCCTATACACAAGACCACAGGCCCTTTTGATTTAATCTGGGTAAGAAGGTGAAGCCCAAAAAAAAAAAAAAAAAAAAAAAAAAAAAAACAAAAAACCAAACTCATCATCTGTATATCTCTGATATACACTTTTTTAGACTTTTTTTAGACTATTACAGGATTACCTACTACTCCAGACTGGCATTCTTATTAAAACTGGTGAATGGTCAGCACACAACTACTTTCTTGTTCTATTAGCCCAACAAAATCTCTCACAGCTACCTAATTTCTAACCACATGGAATTCAGAAAGATTTATAGCACCAGTATCAATTCCTATAACCCCAAGCCACTTCTTCATTTTTCTTCATTTTCAAAAATTGGCTTTTTAATGTATTGTGGATATCAGTTTTTAAAATTCCACCACAGGGATGCTGCTTGATAAGACATTTTGATACGTTATTGTAACTTCTTTCTATGTATTCTAATCATGCCATAATCAGTATTGTCATCTGTATAGTGGACCAGACAGGATTATTATTCTAGAAATAGACAGTGACAATGTGGCCAATATATATGGCACTTTTGCACAGTGGAAAGAAGATGCCATTTAAAGATAGTTTGAGTTGATTGTTGAGAGCCTATAACTTAAGGGTCTTAATGCAAATGCCACCAAAATGCTGGATCCCAGGGGTAGGCAATGCCCAAGGCGTAGAAAAGTGCATATTTCATGAAAAAGAATTAAAGTATATAGGTTTAAGTTAAATCATAACTTTCTCCCACACCTCACCAGGGCAGTCTTCAACAGAGTTGACCAAAATGGAAACGACCCTTAACTAAAAAATAACCTGCTAAGTTACAGTATAAAATTTATGCATATGAATAATGGTGAAAATGAAAAGAGTAAAGGAAATGAATAAAAGGGGGCCACAATGTATCAGACTGGAACTAAACAAGGAGTATAGGAATAGTTCAAGAAAAACGTTTTCTGTGGCCTCAAAGATATTAAGGACAAGATAATATATCTGAGGGGAAAAAAATCAAAGAATAGATAAAGTAAAAGGAAGAAGAGAAAGAAAGGTAATTTTGGGTAGTAGAGTTCAGGAAACTGAAGAGAAAAATAGAGCAGTCCCTCGGTATCCCTGGGGGTGGGTTGGAGAACGTTGGTTCAGGGACTGCCTGTGATACCAAAATCCACACATACTCAAGTCCTGCAGACAGCCCTTTGCAACCCGAGGATATGAAAAGAAGGTTCTCCCTTCCTGTGGGTTTCACATCCCGCTGAGACTGTAGTTTTGATCTGCATTTGGTTCAGGATACGGAACCCAGCAATAGGGAGAGTTGACTGTATTTATTGAAAACATTCCTCATGTAAGTTCAAACCCATGTTGTTCGAGGGTTAACTGTATAAAACAAATATGGAAATAAAAGCCACATTAGAAGCCATAAATTTAAAATAATCCCAATCCATATCCATCTAGGAGAGATAATATAGGTTGAAGAAAACAACTAGAACAAAATATAATCAAGATAACAAGAGGTAGGATGATATAGTACAGAGCTGCTACATGGACTAGAGTCAGACTATCTGGACTCAAATCATATAGCAATGACTTGTCAGCCAAATATCCTAGAACAAGTAACTTAACACTTTTGTGTCTGAAGATCTTCATCCAAGTAGGAATAATATCCTCTTTCTCAGGTTTCTTGCCCTCACTAAACAGGATAATGAATACATGGACTTTAACGCAGTGCCTGCCATGCCATGGATCTCACAGGTGTTAGTTATTATACAAAAATGAGAATAAAGATAAAAGACATCCACAATATAAATATTTGGCATTCCTGAAGAAGACAGAAAATAGATGAGGAAAAAAATATAGCTGAAAAAGATCTTTTTTCAAATTAAGATTTTTGACTAAGGAATTTTGATGCAGAATTGTCAACGCCATAGCTTATCCTAAGAAAGTTCTGAATTTTCAGAATAAAAAAGAACTTTTCAGGCATCAGGCAGAAAGCATTGCGTAAGGTAAAAATAAATAGATAAATAAATAAATAGGCTGATACATTATTTTTTCATGCTAAATTCAATAGAAGTTGATAAAACTTTACTACAGTGGTCTTATGGAGAACGAAAAGCATGACCCAAGAACATTGGGACCAGTGACCAGTGATGGTATTATTCAAATATAAAGGCAACGCACACGAAAATAAATACTTTCGAGGATAATCTGTGTCTGGGTCTCTTGCTTTGAATTTTGCCTCCCCATGACATTTTCAAATCATTGCACATTTTAATCAATTTAAGTATATTTCATAACAAAAGCAGACCATATTTCTACCTAGAAAACAACTGTGTTTGGACTTAGAGTCCAATGCTGCTGTGCCTCAACATTTACTCATTGTGTTGTCCTAGGTAAAACAAATAATCTTGCTAAACCTCAGTTCCTTTTGTAAACAGTTTGCTCTGCAAGTGGTAAAAATTATTCAGTTTAATTATTTCTGCTCAAATACTGAGCAATACGGTAGAAGAAGACACAAGACTATGACTCTCTATAAAGAAATTCTGTCAGGATAAAATATCTCAGACAAATAAACGGAGAATGTTGTATTCTGCACAATCTAGTCAACTTCATCAAAAGCTTTTACCTCATGGATAATATATTACGATTTTCTTTGAAGCCTTTTTCTCCTAGGGAGTTCCACTCTTCAAAATTCAACATCCTGAATTTCTCTTTTCTTTCACACCAAGCATCAAGAATATTCCAATGATCTACCCTTACATGGCATAAAGAACACATCAGAAATAACAGAAAATCTGAGTTTTGGTTGTTTAGGTACAGTTGCCAAAGGAGCAGGACTTAAGTGAGAGTCCATGCCTTTAGGGACACCTTGATAGCCCCAAAAGAATAAAATTAATTACTCACCAAAGGAAGAGGATTTCAAATTTCATATATTCTTTCATTTCTTGCTTCTTAATTTCCTATAACTATCCATTAAACTTTCAACCTAAATTGCCATTCCAATCCTAGACCTCAGACAAATCTCAAAGTGAGTATTTCTGGAGCACAAAATGCTGAAAAAGTATCTCCCTCCCCTGCTCAAGCGGACAGTCATAGAAAGCGTATAAAAAGCTGCCATTTACTGAATGGCTGCTGTGTAATGGGCACTTTGCCTACCTTATCCCTAGTCCTGGAAGGTAGGTTTAGTATCCATTTCTCTAATGATACAACTGAAAATCAGTGAGCCTAAGTAACTTGCTAAGCAGCTGCTGCTACCGGTCAGCAGAACAGGGGTTCAAAATTTTATCCATCTGCCTCCGAAGCCCGCATTCTTTCATTCTGCTTTATTGCAAGTTAAATGTAATGTCTGTTCCATTATTTGTTGCCTAAATGAACTTTAAAACAGCTTAGGGTCTCTGAGTCCCACTTTCCTAATATGTATAGGACACTCTATAATGGTATTTACATCATGGATATATCTTATTATGTAATAAAGTACATACAATCCTTAAGCACAATATCTGGCCCAGATTAAGTACTCTATAAATGTTTGCTTTTTAAAACTATTACTATTATTCTCTTTGTAGGTGTATATGACAATTAAATGAGATGAGTGTAATGTGCAAGTCAAGAAAGGGCACTCAGTATATAAATATAAGTTCTTTCTTCATGCTGACCTACCTACAAATATATACAAGCTTGGCACACATTCATGCAGGCAGATTTGGCCACTCAGCTTTTCCTCCAGAGCCAGACTTTGTAGCTGTAGCAGTTTGCTCAGTGTCAGCTCAGCCATAGATAATAGATCTCATGCCAGGAATAGATGCTTTTCCCCAAAGGCACATGCTATAAATGGCAAAGCATTGTGTCTCACATGCTAGTCTCCAGGTATGTTGTAGGCAACAACAGACTAGAGAATTATCTGGCCTTGAAAGATGAACCCAGGAAAAAGAAAAAAAAATATATTCAATGTTCTCTCAAGTTGATTGTCAAAGTGGAATGATATTTTCTATTTTGTTGCTCCAAAACACAATTTAGGGAGAAAACCCATCCAGCGTCAGCTCTGTGAATAATCCCATATTAACTTCCTCTGATAATACCCACATCTGTTAGCTCGTTAGAGACAAAGTTGAATGCTACTTGGAATCAGTGTTGGGCAAATGTTTGGATGAGACATGGAATCCTCCCGGAGTTGTTGCTAATTTATCTTTGCCAATCTTAACTAGTTTTAGCTCAGCAAACAAAGATACAGTATCCAAGCCGGCGGCCGGGAAATTCCCAGGAAAGCTCTGGTGTCCCAGCTGCCATTCTGAAGGTTTGGCGAGTTGGAGATGACTGGCAGTTAGCCTGACTAGCAGAGCCCAGCTGTGTTGGGCATGACAGATGGAGAGATTCAGGCTGCAAGAGCTGAGTTCCAAGACCTCACTACTGGAGGTCAGAAGGTAGAGGGGACTGAGCCAGCTACTATGTAGTTCAGGCAGTGAGAGTTGGATTCAAGCTCCCTGTGCATGCAACACACAAAAAGAGGAAAGTTAGGGGTTTTGTGAAGAGTTAAAAATGCCTTTATTTCTACAGGCAAGGGAAAGGAGAGGAAAAAGAGCTGGTTGTTGGCAAAACTGAGAAAATTATCTTTGCTTCTTCAACCAATCTCTGAAGAGGAAATGGTTTCATTGGGATTATGTAGTATAATTTAGATAACTCAATTTCATGATTCCATAATCCACAAATTTAGGATTCTAAAATAATCAGAGGAAACATTTTAAACAAGTACAAACACAAGTAAAAAGAAAGTATACCGATTGATATGTGTGTTTCAGTTTTACCTTTCCAAAACGCATGCATGCATTTGAGCTGTAGATAAGAGTAATGTATCAGAATTAAAAATAATGTTGGTGTAAGATAGACATGTGTTTGCATTTTAAATTTGGACAGTGAACTTAACCTTTTCATTTCAGTTTAATCAATGATAAAATTTAAAATGTAAAGATAGCATTCTAAGGTTTAAGTATAAATTAAATATTAAATAATTAAATAGTTGTAAGGTTTCGAATATAAATTAAAAAGCATGGTACCTATTATGGACTGAATGTGTCCCAACAAAACTGATAAGTTAAAATATCATCCACAACGTGATAGTATTTGGAAGTGAGACTTTTTGGGAGCTAATTAGGTCATAAGGGTGGAGCCCTCATGAATGGCATTAGTGACCTTATAAGAAGAAGCCAGAGAGCTTATTTGCTCCCTTTCCAATGTATGAGGATAAAATGTGAATTCAGCAATCTGCAATCTGGAAGAGTGCCCTTCCCAGAAGCTGTCCATGCTGGCACCCTGATCTCAGACTTCCAGCTCCAGAACTGTGAGAAATAACTGTTTGCTGTTTAAGTCACCCAGGCAGAAGTAGTTTGTTATAGCAGCCTGAACTAAGATAGTACTTAACATTCATTTAAAATTTAATGCAAAAGAGAAAGGTGATTTTTCTACTATAGGAAGTTTATTTTAAGTCAGCGTTGTTATTATATTGTTGTTATCATTGTGCAGTAAGAGAATGAGAGGCTTCGTGTCTTGCTAAAGAGATTTTAGGTGGCATCCTGAAGGGGAATTGTAAATAAGATAAAATCAGGAGCTTTATGGATGTCATGGATATCACATCGGGAATATATCCACCTCTACATGGAGGGTAGCTTTCCCCCAAAAAAACTATATGTGCTATATATGTATTATATATTTAGTATATATGCATATATGTATATCATAAATATTATATAAAAAATCTGTGTTTACATATCTATCTCTTTCAATCTATTGTCTGTGTTTCCAACCCAGCAACAGTAATGTTGGCATTAATCCCAGGAATTCCATTCATCTAAAAATTGAGATTGGGGTTTCAAACAGCTATGGGACTTCCTAGGGTCATTCTGATACTCTTGGCAATCCCTCTGGCCTTCCAACAAGATGCGGAGATGGTCTGAAAAGTCTATCACACAGCCTTACTTTTACTCTCTCTCTCTCTCTTCCTCACCCTTCCTCCCTTTCTTAAAATTTGGGATAAATAAACTTTGGAAAATCTCAGTAAATAAGAAATAGCACAGGTGAAAAGAGTTTTATGTTAATCTTGAGCTTCCCTTTCTACAACCAATATGTTGTCTGATTATACAGTCTTCTGCGCCTGCAGTGTTGACATAAATGAATGCATGAGAGATAAGAAGAGTTTCATGCACAGACTGAGGTTCCTCCTGGATAATTTAGAGAAGTGTTTCTCCATCAAGGTTCACTTCACAGAGTGAGGCCCATGATTCTGAAAGCTCAGAGCAGAGAGTGCTGGGGCTTATGGAAGACTAGCTGACAGACACAGCTGTGTTCTGTGGTGGATGTTGGGTTCCTACAGCCCAAAGGGGTGCTGAGCAGGCAGGAGAATTGACAGAAGCTCCACTCAGGACTGCCCACAGAGCACAGCAAATGGAAGCACTTACATAAATCTCCATTTTTTTCCAGAGAGGGGAGCTATGTTGCTGATGACAGAGTTTAGAGAGAAAAAAACAATATTGCAGGTGGATGTGCCTCTTTCGGTTGGTTCTAGAAAAGCTGTAGTGCTCGTTATAGAGGCACTCTGCCTCTCGTCCCTTCTACTGTAGACCTAATAATGAAAAGCATGTTGGGGGACCTCTGGTATACTATTTCCTCCAAGGCAAGCCTTAAAATTCATTATAGAAAGGCATGCTGTATATGGGGGAGGGAAGGGAAAGATGAGTGAGTCTTCACACATATGCATCTCGAGACTTTAGCCACACAGCTGTGAGAGGCCACAGAAAATCCCAAGAAGGTCTGAGTTTCCACTGGGAAAAAAACCTGTTGAATTAACATTTAGAATTTATTTTAAATGAAAATAAAAAAGGGTGAGATGGGGAGGATATGTTTGTGGATGCATATAGTACAGGGCAGTATCTGTAAAGAGCAAGTCAATAGTAACCACCATTACCTACCTGCCTTGGCACTGTATGTGTCTCTAGCATCTAACCTGTGCAGAGCTTGGCTTATGTTTCAAATCAAATAAAAGGTTATTGAATTAATTATGATGAAGCATCACTGTAATGCTGACATCCTGATAATACCTATTCTATATATCCCAATCTTTTATATCCCAGGTTATAGATAAACACAGAATTAGCTGTGGATGTTACTTGTTTATGTATCCATTCAATCACATTGTAAGTAATATTTTCCAATCTGAAAAAAAGTTGGAGGTATCAGTGAATCAATAGAGGAGTTCGTTCTTTACATGAGTGAACAAGAAATGGGGGAAAAAATGATGTCTTTACTTTCTACCCTGGCTGATCATTGCCCTAGACTAGCTATTTTACATGTTGTAGTTCATAACCCTCATAACAACTCAGCAAGCCCATGGTTATCACCCCAAGGGAGGCAAAATCCAACCTGCAGCTCTGTTCTCTACATGTTGTACATTACTGCATGTATATTTGTTTAAAATATCATTCTTATTTTTATATATTTGGCAGTGGAAATGAATTGATCAGTAGATAAGTTATTCTTAGAAATTATGTTCCATCTTCCCTTGAGGTTGATAGTGAAGTAGAATTTTAATTGCGTGAAAATTTAAACTGTCCTGAATTCAAACTCTCTCATAAGTCTTCAGAATAGAAATGTAGAATCCTAATAGTGTTCTAAGCTGAAAATCAACACATTTTTTCTTCGGTAAGATAGAAATAAAAAAAAAGTTTTTTTCTAGCTTAAACACTACCTCAGGAATGTGTCTAGATTTTTTGAAACTAACTATATCATTACAACAGATAATGTTGGCTTACATAAAATAACAGAATACTTTTAGTGGATCTAAGAGTTCAAGCTTCTTATTTGTCAAAACAGATGTGAGATTAATTGTTGGAACCCAGTTGAGTGAAATAGATCCAATCTATTATACATATACTAATGAGGCAAAATACATGAAACATAAAGCCAAAAATAACTAATTAAATGTACAACCAGCTAGCTCCATAGACAGACGAGAACCAAAATTATGTTTCAACTATCAGAGAAAAGAATTTTGTACTGGCCATCAAGAAGGTAAGGTATTAAAACATATTTGCCACTATTTTGTTGCATGACATTGGCCCAACTATCTTTTTCTCTTTTTTTTTTTTTTTGAGTGTCAGACATGAGTGTACAGGTATGAAAAATAGGGATAGCTACAATGTGGTTAAAAAAAATATATAAGCAACATATGGAGAGACACAGTTTCTTTGCACCACAACAACTCCTAGGAGCTGACTGATCTTAGACAACAAAATCACTCTTCTCAACCTCCATTTTCTCATATACAAGATGAAGTTGAGGATAATGGGATTCTGGGTTATTTGTAGAGAACAGTGATATAATATACTGTAGCAAAAACACCTAGCCTTGTGTCATCCATTTAGTAAGTACTCAATAAAATGTGGTGGTGAAGGTAGAATTTCAGAGAGGATGGAATGAGGAGTGAGAGAGAGTTGCTGGGTATGCGTGATTGGGCCTTGCAGGGGAGTCTAATGGTGACCCTAAAATTAAAAATTATATAAGGCAGACACTAATTATTATATGCTAGTTTATAAATTACAATACAAAACTAAATGGAGAAGCTGGGCACAAATTGTACTCTACAGAAACAATGTCTTTATAAACAAGAAATGTTTCCCACAGTAATAGACTAGAGAACAACCCAAAGTTAAAACCATCTTCCTCCAAGTGGAATATAAACTTAAATATCCTTCTTCATATTTTGTGTATCATCCAAATGATCTAAACTAAGTAATTGCTTATTTTATGATTAGAAAATTATAAAAATACTAATGTATTATATGTTTCAAAATTACTAGAAAATAGATATTTTAATATTCTCACCACAAAGAAAAGATAACTTGGTGAGGTGATGGATATGTTATTAGCTTGTTTTGATCTTTCTACAATATATACATAGATCTAAACATCACATTTTACCCCATAAATGTACAGGGTTATTATTTGTCAATTAAAAACAAATAAATGTATATTATAATTTTAAAAAAACAGAAACTCTTTGTTGAAGATCAATTATTTGGAGGTATATGGCTTTATTTCTGGGTTATCTCTTCTGTTCCATTGAGCTATGTGTCTACTTTTATACCAGTTTCTTGCTGTTTTCATTACTTAGCCTTGAAGTATATTTTGAAGTCAGTTGTGAGAGGTCTTCAGTTTTATTCTTTTGCTTAGGATTGCTTTGGCTATTTAGGCTTTTTTTGTGTGTATTGGTTTCATATGAATTCTGGTATATTTTTCTAATTGTGTGAAAAATAATATTGATATTTTGATAGGAAGTGCATTGAATCTGTAGATTACTTTGGGTAGTATGGACATTTTAACAATGTTGATTCTAATCTGTGAGCATGACACATTTTTCCATCTGTGTCAGTGTTTTCCATCTTTCAGCATTATTTTGTAGTTCTTATAGAGATCTTTTACCTCCTTGAGTAAGTATATTCCTAGATATTTTTTTGCAGTGATTATAGATGGAATTGAGTTCTTCGCTTGGTTATTATTGGTGTATAAAAATGCTACTAATTTGCATACATTGATTTTGTAGCCTGAGACTTTACTGAATTCATTTATTAAATTTAGGAGCCTTTTGGAGGAGTCTTTAGGGTTTTCTAGATATAAGATCATATCATCAGGAAATAATTTCATTTCCTCCTTTCCAATTTGGATGCCGTTTATTTCTTTCTCTTGCCTCACTGCTCTGGCTAGGACTTCCAATGCTATGTAGAATAGAAGTGATGAAAGTGGGCTTCCTTGTCTTGTTCCAGTTCTTAAGGAGA
>CAUYRT010038708.1:0-40515 GCA_963574885.1 Lepilemur ruficaudatus
CTGGGCTGAAGCGATCCTTCTGCCTCAGCCTCCCAAGTAGCTGGGACTACAGGCATGCACCACCATGCCCGGCTAATTTTTTTCTATATATATTTAGTTGGCCAATTAATTTCTTTCTATTATTAGTAGAGACAGGGTCTCGCTCTTGCTCAGGCTACTTTCGAACTCCTGACTTTGAGCGATCCTCCCACCTCGGCCTCTCAGAGTGCTAGGATTACAGGCGTGAGCCACTGCGCCCGGCCCCAATTCACTTTGATGTTGTTCTTTTCTTTCTTTCTTTTTGGGGAGACAGCATCTGGCTCCATTGCCTTGGCTAGAGTGCAGTGGTGTCATCGTAGCTCACAGCAACCTCAAACTCCCGGGCTCAAGCGATTCTCCTGCCTCAGCCTCCCGAGTAGCTGAAACTACAGGCATGCACCACCACACCTGGCTAATTTTTCTAATTTTAGTAGAGATGGAGTCTCATTCTTGCTCAGGCTGGTCTCAAACTCCTGGCCTCAAACGATCATCCTGCCTCAGCCTCCCAGAGTGCTAGGATTACAGGCGTGAGCCACCATGCCAAGCCTGATTTTGTTCTTTTCGACAAAGGCAGTTCATTAGTGTAAAATAAGCACCTTCTGTTAGCCCCTGTGCCCTGAGTCTTTTGGGAGTTGTGGCCACCATGGGCACATGTCTGAGGCCACTGAGGACCCTGCCTAGTGTCTTTGAAGCTCTGGGCCACAGCATATCTAAACAGCTAATTAAATGAGGCTGATTCACTGAAAGCCCAGTCTGGGTTGCTCAGAAGAAAGCTCTTTTGTGCTCAGTCACCAAGGGTGTCCTCAAATTGGCAAGGTTAGGGCTTATTTGCACCAGAGCGTGGGCTGCAGCATTCTGCCCAGCTCGCGGCGTGCTCTGCATCATCCAGGGAGTGATCAGGGTTGGCTACTCGTCGGTGCGAACCTGGTCCCAGAAGGGGCAGGCTAATTCCCCAGCGGCTTGTGGTCTTGTGGAGCTGCTGGCCTTGGATTAGCAAAAACCAAGGGCGAGGATCTCAGAACACCCCCCCCATCCCCCGCCACCTGGGCAGCGAGGTCTGTGCCGCAGGATGGAGGCAGGTGGCTTGGAAACGGCTCCTGTTACCTGCTGGACTGTCGGGCTTCTGCTTGTACCCAGGAGGGAATTTCTGGCTGCCCAGACCCTGACACTGGTGCAGTAACCCCCTCCCTCATCCCTGGATGGGGACATGACTGAATGATGGAGGACACCTCAACTGCAGCAGCACAGGGAGGGTGACGTGTGTATTCTGAAACGTGATCTAAAACAAGAGTGTGACAAGTCAAACAAACACACAGGTTAGCAGCCTTCCTTCTATCAGAAATGTCACTAGTGACTAATAGGAAGTTGGCAGCAATAAGTCAAATATTTGCAGGAAGCTGATAAGTTCATATTTGAGGGCCATAGGCCATGGGAAGAGAAAGCTGAGCCGGGAACGTGTCCCCTCAGCCTGCTGGATGCCCAGGGAAGGTCACCTGCCTCTCTCCCCGAAGGCTTCAGCCATCTACCTGCCAGGAATCGAGTGGAAACGGGCTCTAGTCCTGCACTGCCACCTTACCACGGGGAAAAGTTGGCTTTCGGAGGCTGAAAGAAGACGGCGATTTGACACAAGCGTGCTAATTTGGGAGGTTTACAACAGGGCTGTGTAATGGAAATCTAACACGAGCAGCTCTGGGGACGCATTCTGCAGCCGCGTTCAACATGAATTATGGATAAGGGAACAGAGTAAGACGACAGCAGCTCCCAATTCCGGCCAAGCACCCTCTTAGGGAACGAATTATTGCTAGACTTTAACAAGACAATTCTATTATTTTCTGGACCGAGGGGCTGGGAAGTTCTTTTTGCGCTTTGCTAACGGGAGATGGGTCATCTATGGATCTGCTCCTTGTCCTGTGCCCACCTGCCTGCAGTTAACAAGGCTGAAGATGAACCCCGCGGCGCCGGAAACGCCACGGTGTGACTTAAGTAGGCTGACGGAGAGTTAAAAATACAAGTTACCTTGCCGAGGGTTTTGCGCACACCTTGCAGCCTTGCAGGCTGTCCTCCCCTGCAGCGACCTTGGGGAAGCCGGCAAGATCAGAGTGGGAGGAGCCGGGTGTAACCCCAACTCACCAGGGCATCCGCGCTGCCCTTGTCTCGGGCTCTTCCAGAATCTGAACAAGTGCCGGCAGGGGTTTGGGCGCCGATGAATCTGGCCCTGGGGTGGGGAGTTGGGGGGGCACTCAAGACTCTGAAAAGGACACGATGGCCACTCAGCCTTCTAATCTGTTGACCAAGTCAGCAAGGGACTGAGCTCTGGTCTTAAAGGGGATGTGCCAGCATCCCAAGAGTGGCTCTGATGGGGCCGCAGTGAGGTCCAGGGACGTGCGGAGGGGCAGCTTGCTGCCACGCCATCTCGGAGAAACGCACACGAGGCAGCGTCTGTCCTAGCATGGGCAGGGGAAGAAAAGACATGGCATGATGGGCTCAGCTAGGGGCATGCGGGGGTGGGTGGGGGCTTCCCTCCCTTTCTGGGGAAAGAAAAGGCCCCTGGTGCAGAGCAGTCGACTAGCTGCTTCTGGAAGCCCACGTTTAGCATCCGAGGCCGAGAGCCGGCCGGGGCCCACATGGCACCCGCCACAGCCCAGCAAGAGGGAATCTGCCGCTGCACATGGGAGGCAGCCCCTGTCCAAGTCGCCGCAGGCCCCTGCAGCAATAGCCAGGTGACCATCTGGCCTGGCTGCGAGGGTGAGGCGGGCGGGCCCGGCCAGCCAGCACCACAGGCTCGCTGCTGCCGCAGCTGCCGCTCAGAGCCAAGGACCCGTCAGGAGCAGGCAGTAGGAGACAGCCCTGTGCGAGCCACTGCCGTGGCCTGCCCCTAACAGCAGCCGGCGCGATTGTCATGAAAAGGCCGCACTCTCCCAGGGGAGCCGTTTCTCTACGGCTAGGAGCAAAGTTGCCTTATGGTGGGCACTTGCCATCTTAACAAGGGGAGTGAGAAGTACGATCCCCTTAAATTTGGGGCCTCCAGTTCTCAAGGGGGAAGGTGGTAGAGGACTTCATCTTGGGGGTTCGTCCACTTTCCCTTTCAGAAAGGACCAGAACCCCACTCTTGGGGAAATTCAGGTTTTCCTCTCATCTGCTGAAATCCAAGCAGTCAGCCAGGCCGAAAGTCCTTCCTGGCGGAGGAAGGTGATGCTGTCCCTGGGATATCTTTTAAACATGAATTATTGCCTGGGCAATGGCAGTACCAAGGCAGCACGTGGCCTGGACTGAAAAGCAATCTAGTGGCAGAAATGACATTCTCGGGGGTGCTGTCTGTCCCCTTCAAGAATATAATGAAAGAGGACCATACTTGAACCTGGAAAACGCCCTTACGTACAATCTTACGTATAGCAGGCTGTTTTGTCCAAGGTCATGGTGGTATGATGTTGATGAGAAAAAAAATCTATTCCCGCCCGTGTGGTGGAGGCTGCCTGTTCTCCCCACGTCTTCCGAGTTTGCTCCAGGTCCTCCCGTTTCTTCCCGCATCCCAGAGCTGTGCACGCGCACTTTGCTGGCGTGTCTGCATGGTCGCGGCATTGAGTGTGCCCTGCGATGGCATGGCTTCCTGGCCAGCCTTGCTTCTGGCCTTGTGCTCTGAGCCGCCAGGATAGGCTCTGGCCACCCACTAGCCTGAACTGGAATAAACAGGTTGGAAAATGAAGGAATGAATACAAATTATTGTAAAACAAAAATTGGTAAAGTCTACTATAATTGTACACACAATAAACGATGCAGTATGAAAGCGCTCAGTGAGCGCTTTTTATAGGGATGGGGTCTCACTATGTTGCCCAGGCTGGTCTTGAACTCTTGGGCTCAAGTGATCCTTCTACTTCAGCCTCCTGCATAGCTGGGACTACAGCTGAGCACCAGTATGGCCACCTTGTTTCTGACCTGCATGGTAGTAAGAGGTGTTCCTGACAATTTTTGCTTTGCAAACATTTATTCCTTGATTTTGCCCCCAACCCCTACAACTACCCTTACTGATTCACTAAAAATTGGGTAAATACTGACTTTATTAATCTTTGTTAAGTGTAGGTATAGCTCACATTTATTTCAATGTTTAATATCATAAATGTTTGGTTCAAACTTCCAAAGTTTGGTGATGTTTTCATGACCAGAAACGTGCTGCAGGAACTTAACTCTTGTTTGTATCTGTTAGCATGTGGTAAAACTGGTCTAGTTATACATTGTTTCACCGAAAGTTGCGGTTCCCAGGTACCCATGGATGATGTCAAGTGAGGACTTACAGCATGATGTTGTGGGTTACCTGGATCCTGGGCTAGGACCCCTGTAGCGGGGGTTCTGGGACAAACCACTCCACTGTGGGCTGCAGAACAAGGCCCTGATGGGAGGTAAGATTTCAGGGGAGTGGGGGGAGAGGAGGTAATACCAGGTTCTTACCATAGCATACCTTGCCCGCATGTTAAAAAAATCTGAGCAATATATAAATTCAAAGCATTTAATATGCGAGCTCAACCCACAAAGTAGAAAGCAAGTCCTACGGTCACGTCTTAAGACGCAAGAGCCTCTGTTGTTGGCCCTCCGGCTCCCCGCGCGGCATATTTGAGTCTCTTCCGTCTCTAGGGGAGACGCCGAGTGGAAGAGTTTGAGAAGCAGAAGAGCTCAAGAAGCAAAGTGGATGATAAATCCACTAAAAACTCAGAACTGCAACGCGGCTCCGTCAGAAAGCCAAAGGCGCGGAGGTAAGGTGGGTGAGCAGATGCGCCGGCCTGCCGAGGGACTGTGAATCGCTGGGTGTTGGTTTATAAGGGGGTATTCATGCTGTGTCATGATTCCAGAATGTTCGGGTTTCCAGCAGTAAACACTGCCTGAGGCTGGTGTGTCTGAAGATTAGTTTGGTCCGATACACTGTCCTTCACAAAGCCCAGGCAGTTTTCACGAATAGGGGGGTACGTTCTAAACAGGTGTGTGGGGGGGGAACTGCGCCTGTGGCGTCTGTACCCTGGACCAGCTCTTGGTGGTGAGTAACAATAGGTTTAAACTATCTTCAATTTTAGTAAAAACTTCTGGGTCTAATTTCTTTTAAACTCTTCAATAATCTTTCATGGCTGCAAGGCTAGGGAGGGACACTACATGCGCAATCAGACTGGAAAAGCCTGCTTCCAGAGAGGAACAACATTCTCCCCAGAGCAGTGGTCCAGCTGCACTCACACTCTGGGAGAAAGGAGGTGCCGGCTTGACGGAAACCTTACACAGCGAGGTCACCAGAGGTCAGTCCACCCCATGACGAGAGCAGATAAAACCCTGCCTTTGCTGAAGGGCAGGCCCGTTTCACTTATAATTTGGTGGAGAAGAAGCAGAGAGCCCTCTGGCCAGGCTGCCTGCGCAGGCAGGAAAGCAGGCTGGAAGCAAGCAGTGTGCTCTGGGGCCCAGGAAGGTGACGCTTCCCAGTCAGGCTCCATTTTCCTACGTGCTGGAGATAGATGTTTAATTAAGCAATCGGAACCCCCTTCACGACTGGACAGTTCCAGGCCTCCCCAACAATATGCACCCGTATGCAACAGAGAAGCCCCATTTTTCTCATGCAGTAATGTGAGCGAATGACGACTACACTGTAGGGACGTCGCTTCCTCTGCAGCCCCTCGAGCCTTTTTGCTTAACCAAGAGTTGTGTGTGTTGTCTCTTTGAAACACTGCTTTTGGCTTCGTAACTATTTGTCGGTTTTCTGTTTCATTAATACCTGCTTTTACCCTTATTTAACTCCTTCCTTCTACTTTCTTTAGGGTCACTGCTACCTTTTTTGGGCTTTCTGAGGGGACAGCTTGTTCATTTATTTTCTACTAAAAAAGTCGCAGCTCTTCTCAGTCCCTTCTGGCTTTACGCCCTGGGTTTTGTATTCAGCCCTTTCATTACTAGCCCAGTCTAGAGAATTTATAGTTTGTTTTTATTCTTTAAATCCAAGTTAATTCAAGAGCGTTTGGAATTTCCAGGTGTATGTTTTTGTTTTACTATTTTTTTTTGTTGATTTCTGATTACACCATATTAGGTCGGTGAATCGGGCCTGTGTGGTATCAGTCTTGGTGCATCTAAGCTTTTCTCTGTGCACGGTCTGAGAGTATTTGAAAAGGTACCTATTGGATCAAGCTTGTTAATGATATTAAGTAAATCCCCAAATCTGTAAGGTTTTTCCACTGATTTGATCTGCTGACCACCCACAGTGAGGGTGGATTTTCTTTGTCATTCTGTCAGTTTTTGCTTTGATATTTTGAAGGTGTATTAGCTGGATGCTATTTAGAAAAGACATAAATCAAGAGTCCTGCAGTGCTGCTTTAATACTTTGGGATTGGAAGCTATGTATTAAACCGGACAGTCCTCTTGAGCTGTCCTGTTTTATCTCAGTGGTTTCAGGTCACGGTTCCTCCTCTCACTGTCTACGAAGGATCACCTTCCATCCCATATGGAGGATGGCTGCTTAGTCAATGAATATTTAGAAAATATTAACTTTGTATCACACACTAACTGCAATAGTAAACAAAATAGTCATTAATGATATAACTGTATAAATATATAATTCTGAAGCATGGTAAAAGCTTGAAGAAAGAGTCCTGCTATGTCAGCGTTACACTGGGCGGTGGGTGTCAAAGAGACGGGCTGGAGCAGGGGCCGGGCCCTGCTGCTGTAGTGTATGAAGTGATGTGGGACATCACTTGGGGGACAGGATGGGCTGGACGGGGTGTCTGGTTGGAGGCACCTGGGGAAGGAGGTTAAGTTTGAGTCTTCAGCATATGATGCTCAAAGCCACAGGAGAGAGAAACGAATAAGCCATGACAAATTCCAGCTTTTCACAGGCGGCTTGAGAGGAAGGAGCTGGCAGAGGAGCCAGACCCGGGGTGCAGGAGCCTGCGCTGTCACACAGGTGCACTGGGGCGGCTTTCTGACACCAGTGCGTAGCTCCCCTGTCATTTTTAAACTTATCTTTCTCCCTGCTCCTAGGTGGGGTGACTCCCTAAATGCGGTCATAGGAAAAAGCCAGCGCGAGGTCATGGTTGTAGCCAGCCACGGTGTCGGAGGACGAACGGCACATGGGCAGAGGGCTCTGGAAGGCCAGCTGGTCTACCGCAAACTCATAGGCGTGGATCAGCCCCCGGTGCCTAGAGAAAGCACAGAGATGACACCAGGTCAGGACTGCATCACTGGCCCCTAACGGCTTCTGTCTTTGCAAGAGGCACTCATTTCACGTGAACAGCTAGGGCCTTTGGGCCCACAGTGTGTCAGACACTCACAATCCCGGGCCTAGAGCGAAACAGGAATGTGCACAGGTGCAAGGGGTGTATTAACTGCCGGAAGGCAAGGCCTCGTGGGGAGGGTGCCCAGGAGCCAGTCTAATGAGACAAAGGTACCTGAGTCCACCAGACTGAGCCTTGTCGCTGTGACAGCTTCTGGCCACTGCAGGCCCCTACGCCCTCTGAACCTCAGCCCCCTCTCTGTACAACTAACAGCGCACCAGCCTGCATCTGCTGCAATACTTCAGACAGGTGCTCAGGACAGGTCACTGGCTACTGTCACTCCATTTTAAAGAGAATGGCCCTGCCTGAAGGTATAGCCCATAGCAGGCAGTGTGGCACAGGGGTTTCCATTAACAAATCAGACCAAGGTCATCTTTTCTGAACAAGTACAAATCCAGCCCAGACCCACCGACTGACCTCTCGTGAGAAGCGAAGTTGTCCAGGTCGGCGTTTCGCACCACCCGCTCGTAGGGCACGTTGGCTGTGATGAGGCTGTGGTTGTTGAACCAGATGTGACGCACAGGGTGTCTGCGATGCAACGGGGGAGAGAGCTCTCGTAAGGGCAGGTCCCACCGCAACCAAGTACACCCTACATTTGCTGGGATAGAGTCTCGTCAGTTCCCAAAACCTAGTGTGAATAAGACGACTCTATGCACCACTGTGTTATGCGTCCTGGCCGACCGGCCCAGCCCCACTCGAGACACAGCAGCAGTGTGCAGTGGAGACCTGTCCCAGCTCTGCCTTCCTGGTCAGAAGGCCTTGGGTAAGTCCCTTGAGCTCTCCAAGCCAGGTTCCCCATCTGCGGGGCGTATTTAGTGTTGATCTATAAATGTCACCCTTCTCCTAGAGTCTGGAGGGCGACAGATGACACATGTACTCCTGCATGCAAAAGTACATTCAGAAAATCTTGGAAGAAAACGGCTTCAAGTCTGTTTAACACAGGCTCTCCACTGAGCTAGGAGACACTGGTTTAAAAAGATGTGGCATACAGGTAGATGCCTGCCCTCAGAAGTTCCAGGCTAGTTAAGAAGGTAAGATAAATTCCCACAACATATGGCCAGCACTTCTATAGCATAAGAGATGCTGCGAGGAATAGGGGATGGCCAGGGGCAGGCTTCTTGGCCAGCGCAGGGGACTTTTTTGGGAGTGATGGAAGTTGCAGAAGAGTTGGAGCCCTGCCTGTCCAGGATTTGGGGCACCCACTGGAGCGAAGCGACAGAGGACTTAGCTAGGGTGATGTAGGCCCAGGCCAGGGGAATGTAGTGAGAGAGACTCCAGAGGACAGAACAGAACAATGGGTGGTAAGGACCTGGCTGGCTGATGGTACCAGCGACAGACAGGGAGGACCTGGGGGATTGACTGAAGTGGACAGGACCTCACTTACCTGGGCCTCTCCTGAATGGCCCGTCTGAGGGAGTGCAGGCCCAGGGAACTAACCCAAGGGGCTGGCCAGTCAACTTTTAAAACAAACACTGGGTTTTCCTCAAAGGCAAATGCTTCTGGAGTCCAGTGTGGGAGTTTTTGCTGCCTTTTGGCACCACCTGGTGGCAACTCAGTGTATCACATGGGTATCAGAGAAAGGGTCACTGTACCTGTTTGCTGTGTCAAGAGGGGACAGCAATGGGCAGTATGGCTGTCACCCAGGGCCCTAGTCAGATAAAAGCACTCACCAACACCACCCTCCAAGGGAGAAACCAATTCTTCATTTAACCAGCTAGGCCCCCGTCAGCATGGATGTATCTACATCTGGGATGCCATCAGCCTGTGCTTGGGATATAGTGTTAAAGGTCAAAATTACAAATTTCTCCTTAGGATTGAAGGTATTCAGGCTTTGCAACTAAGTGCCCTTTTATCTAAAGCGTGAGGAAAGTCATGTCCATGATCTTTGGGCAGAAGCTCACAGTTACACAGACATGACTCTGGAGTGGAGGGGGACTAGCTGGGGGGTCCTTTCTTCTACCTGTGGGCAGAGGGGGCGGCCTGTACCTCAAGGGGGAGTCACATGGTCAAGCTTCTTATTTTTTGAGTTACCTTTTCTGTTTATTAAGATGGAAGAATCCTAAAATAACCAGAACAGCACTGGAAGAAATTGGTTCCACTGGGCCTGAAGAGTAAAGGGCAGGTATGACTTATGGCAGTCTTAATCAACTGCATGCATCTTTTCTGCCCAGCACCATTTCCAAGCCTCAATTTCCTCATCTGAAAAATGGAGACAGCACAGCAGCTGGCTCCTAGGCTTATTATGAGGACTCACCGAGGGAGGCCGCACAGTGCTTGGCTCGGAGGGGCACCGGTCCTGTCTTAACTGTTACTGCGGCTACTAAAAGCTCCTCAGGAGCCCCCTTACCTGGAATGCACCTCCCACAGCTTCTGGTTCATCCGATAATCCCACACGGACACCAGGCCTTCCTCGCCTCCACTGACGATTTTCCAGTCGTCCATCTGGACGGCAGAGACCCCAAGCTGGTGGGCGGAGAGTGACAGGGCGATTTTATCTGTGCGGAGGTCATGGATCCTCACCCTAGAAGGCCCAAGAAGAGCAGCGAAGGGAATTGGGATTAGAGCTAAAGCTTGAAGTTACAAATTCCTCTTCAGTTGTGCTGGTCTGTGCACAAGGATCCTCTGTAAAACTCCCTTGGTTGCACGCATCTATGATAATATCAAACTTGTATCTCCCAATCATACACTGTCAGAGAGTACCCACAACCATTTAATTGCAATGCTTTAAAAGTACACGGAGCAAGAATAACCAGGACAAGGATGTTAGCTGCCCTGGGGGCCCACTTAGTCTGCTCAACAGGGAAAAGGCACCTGCATCATTTAGAAGGAAGTTGAGATCTGACTGGCTTTGTCACTCCACACGGGGGCTGGCCTGAAAAGCCCGTCCCAGTGGTAAGTTTACCACCCAGCACGGTCATTTTGCTGGTGGTATAATAATCTGTTAAGGGCAAGGAGAAAATCAGCTATATGCCCCAAATCCTTGCCTGGCTAGGGAAGTACCACTTTTTGGGTATTTAATTCAACTTTGTGAGTCCATCACCATCTTGTTGAAATTCAGAAAAGTTTTTACAGTTGACTGAGTACTGCAGCACTGGGGTAAGTGACTGCCAGTGTCCACGTACTCTTAAGTCTTGAGATAATTACTCACCTTGTAACAATATGAATTACTTTAAGAACCTCTTTACAAACTTTATATGCTAAATTTTCATGAGGATAAATTAGATGAGACAGAAATCTCTTATCTACTACAAACACTACCATACTCATTAACAGCTCCAGAAATAAGGTACAAGAGCTAAAACTGAATGTGGCAAAATTTAATTAATGAATATAAAGATTAACAGACCCTATGATGCAAGTCCAAAGATCCTACCATCTAGCAGGGGAGCTGGACAAACATAAGGATGATATGGTTAAATGTCATCATAAACATGTTTGACCCCAAAAATGTGTAGTAATACAGGATTATCTACAGCATGTTCTATGCCCCAGACTCAGTGTACATACACATACTTATTTTCAGAGTTCTGAGGGAAAATTATTTTGAACTAAAAATTCTATACCTACCTTACCTATCAAGTTTGAAGTCATTATGAGGCTTTGTTTTTTAAAACAGAAAAGGACTCTAAGTGAATTGCCTGTGGACACTCTGTAGTAAAGTGACACAGCAAAACATCAGAAGGTACGTGAGGAGCCAATACACAGGCCCACAGTGAAGTATCACGGCACACACAGACAGGCAGTGTGTGTAGACCCTGACACGTGGGACAAACCACCCGCTAACAAGAGCGTCACATGATCACAAAACTAAGCATATGGTACACAGGAAATGCACATTTGCAAATGACAAGAGATTACAATTCTAATACTAGAAAAGGTAGATTTCAGGGCAAAAAGCATTAGATAAGAGCACTTTATAACAATGGAGAACACAACTTACTGTTTGGTATAAAAGTTGCCTGGAAAAAAAACTACATGGACTTTTGTTTTTGAATTGTTTCTTTAGTCATTATAATCAAATTTTCTGTTTGTTGAATTAATATTTTAAATCTCTAAATTGGAAAACAGATGAATAAATGACTTTCTGGGAAAATAAGAATTACCAAACTGACCCCCAAACAGATAAAGCAACAAGAGCAAGCTGGGAAAGCTATTGAGGAGTACTAGTCCTCACCAAACAACAACAGGTGACCTTGGCCAAACTTGTAAGGAAGGGCTACCTCCAGGGCTGTGTAAACTGTCCCACAGCCTAGGAAAGAGGAGAGCACCCAAACTGTACACGAAACCAGCATTCCATTACCAAAACCCAACAGTGAGAGCACGATAAAAGGAAACTATAGACTCCATGGTAATATGCCACCAACAAGTGGAATCTAAGAAAAACCACAGGGTCATTTCCATGGATTCTGAAAGAAATCTGGTAACACCCATTCCTAATGAAAAGCCTGAAAATACAGTGATTTACTATCACCATTATTATCTCACTTTGTTTTTTAAAAAATCAGATATCATCAAAAATCAAAAATCATCAAAAGTATAAAAGTTAGAAAAGAAATGGGCAAATTTATCATTAGAGAAGACAATCCAAGAGAATTCAATAATTCAGAATGAAATATAAATATGCTAAAATCAACAGTTGTATTATGTGCAAATAGCCATTAAAGGCATTTAATGCCTCTAATTTTCTCCAGTTGGAGCTTTACCACATACAACAAAAATTATAAAGGGTTCAAAGAGTTAAACATAATTAAAAATATTCAGAATAGGGAAGTCCTTTCTACATATAACAAAAACCAGAAGCCAAAAACCAAAAGATTAATCTAACTATATATAATATAGAAGTTTATTTTTCCCCTGTATGGGAAAGGTTAAATAATAAACTGAGAAAAATGTAACCAGGAGTGCTAACTTCTTATAATAAATTCCTTCAAATTAAAGACTGACAACCCACTATTAAAATGAGAGAAAAATTCACAGAAAAATACTAATAGCTTTTAAATGTGTAAGATGATTAAGTTTATTGGCAATAAGAGAAATAACACAGTAAAACTACAATGCAACATCACTTTAACAAACGTACTTCACTTCTGACCTAGCGATTGCACTTCTAGGCATTTAGTTAGGATGTATCTGCACACGTGTACACCTACACAAGGCCATCAGCCACAGTACTGTCTTCAGTAGCTAAAGACAGGGCTTCTGTTTCAGACAACTTGTTGACCCTGTAAGTTACTTAATAATGCTGGATAAAATATGATGTCCGTTTAAATCCACTGCTGAGCTCACAAAGAGACTTAACCCAGGGCTCAGGCTGAAAACCAGACTGGGGAGTGTGTTGCCATGTGGTGGGGGTGAGGTTGCTGGCAGGTGCCAGACCAGTGGGTTTGGGGCTTAACACCATGTGGGGCAGGATCATAAGGCTTGGGCCCACCTGAAGGGATGAGGGGAGGGCTGAGATTCTTGTCTTCAAAACTTCTATAAAGAAGTGAAAAAACTGAATTCATGAGACAGGCTAGAAGATTAGAGACTTTGTGAATTAGAAGAACAATCTGAAGAAGTTACAAAGAGATAAACAGATGAAAAATGTGAGGAGTTAAAAGACAAAGAGGATAGAAGAGGATGGTTCAGCTTACATCCAGCAGAAACTCCAGAAGGAGAAAATAGCGTATGACAGAGAAGCAATATTCAAATAGTTAGTGGCTGTTAGTTTCCTAGAATTGATGACATTCAGACTCAACATGTACTAATCAGAATAAATAAGAAATACACACCTAAGAGGAGAATAAAAAATGGGAAATCACAAAAGACAAAGAGGTCTTAAAAGCAACCTGAAGGAAAAAGACATCACCTATTAAGATAATTAGACTGACATGAAAAATTAGAAGCAACGTTTAAGTTATCACGAATTGGAATGACTGGATGTCGGTGGTGCGATTAACAAGCACATCGACGAGTGTGCTAGCTAAAGCAATTATGGTACAGCCGTGAGACAGGGGACAGGGTGACCAGGTGTGCGCTGGGGGGATACGTGCGTCCAGGCTACGTGTGTGGACAACCCTGGAGAATGCTCGTCGTTAAGCGGTCACAGCAGAGGAAACTGACTTCTCCCTCTGTGCCCCTGTGTGCTTTTGAGTTGCATTTTGAATACGCATGCTACCTGTTTAAGTAAAACTGAAAAACTTTTAAGATAAAATTCTGGAAGGACATCCTCGAAACCTCAACAGCAGTGAACGTGGAGAAGAGGAATGGCAATGCAAGAATGAGGGCTATAAGGAAGGCTGCTACTCTTTATTCTGGATACCACCATGTTGACAACACAAGAACTCGTTCATGCCTGGGAGGGACACCGGAGGCCTTCAAGAGTCCCAGTTACACACTCTCTCTTAAACGGAGTGGTGGGTGCACAGGCATTCTCAGTTATTCTTGAAACAATACACATACCTTATAAACACTCCTATATGTATGCTCTGCTTCATAATTTTAAAAATACATTCATTTTGTGAACCAAAATAAAATTTTAAGGCTCACCCCCTCACCAGCTGACTGAATGGACCCCCTCATGGCCAAAGGACTATCCTAAAACTAAATTGTCTGCCAGGAGGAAGGAGGTCAGACATGCCTCACCATGCCCCCCTCCCTTGGAGAGATCCTTTGTGACCCATTGACAGGCCTAAGGGTATGCAAGACAAACCTGCAGGTCCTCAATTTACACAACAAATCTATGTTCAGTGGCTTATCTCTGATAACAGCTCCTTAATGTTAAAACATTCCAAGCCTTTAGACATTTAGACAAAGCTTCATGTCTTTAACCAATTACAAAAGCCAAAGAATCTTTAAACCCACCTATAACCTGTAAGCCCCTGCTTTGAGATGGCCCACCTTTTGGGGCCAAGCCAATGTATGCCTCCCACGTATCAATTTACGACTTTACCTGTAACCCCTGTCTCCCTGAAATGTATAAAACCAAACTGTAACCTAACCACATAAAGTCCACTTGCTCAAGGGAGTGGCTCCGGTTCATGGTCCTCAAATTTGGCTCAGAATAAACTTCTTTCAAATATTTCAGAGTTTGGATTTTTCCATCCACAATTTTTTTCTTAGGTAATGGTAGTCTTAGAACACAGAGAAGTGTTACAGCTCTTTTAGAATTTGTCTAGCAGGTTTTCTGGTCCTCACCAGAAGACTCGGCCCCCCACCAAACACTAAAAAGAAAAACAAAAAAAGAACACAGAGAGACTGTTAATTCTTCCTGCGGGGCCACGCAGGTGAATGAAGAGGTGTGCTGCTAGAGAACTCCATTCAGTCCTGACTTTCCAGTGAAGGGTCCAGACTAGGAAGACATGGAGAGAACATGAAGGAGAGGACATGAGGAGAACATGAAGTTTACTGTGAAAACAAAGGTCCGGCTCTGTTAGTATTTAGACACACCTATCTTTTGTAGGTAAGAGCTCAGGCTGTTTGGGCAGAGAGAAAAAGTTTAAGTGCGGCAAACACTGGCTCTAGGCTATAAGGGGAACTTGAAAAGGGTGTGGGGGGTAGAAATTCTCAGCCCAAGTACTCTTCAGTGCATGTTTGGTTAACAAGGGTCTATTTTGCTGTGGTGATTTCCATAAAGAGCTCCTCTGTTGAATATTTATACTCCATAATTTACAGTTTGGCTGTTAAGGAGACAAAGGCAAACACAAATTTGGTCCAGAAGTTCAAAGTTTGCCATCTGTTTTCCTATTGTATTTAGATACCAGCATGGATGGCTCCAAACAAAATAAACAAATACACCAAAAGATACAGCATTAGTGTATTTTTTTTTTTTTATCACGAAGGAAAACAAAAATGGGCCAAAACACAACTGAGCTTCTCCCCACATGAAAAAAGGAAAAACATTTTCCTGACATCTCCTTGGAGAGAGAGTATCACTCCGGCGTCTTGATGACAGAAACAGCAAACGCCACAGTGTGCTGTAAGTCCATGCACGCCATTCAAAATCACATTAAGAAACAGGTACCTGCCTCGCACATCTGACAGCGTGCAGCACCAACGGAAATGCAGTGTACCCTGGCACAGCCTGTAACGTCAGCACTCAAATCAAATACTTGACACCGGGAAACAGGTAGCACAGCAAATGGGCACAAAAATATGCCAAGACAACCGATTCCAGGGACATAAAGAAGCCAATGGTAGATATTGTGAATCTCTATCTAGCGAGTGTTTCATCAACTTTGCCTGCTGAAAAGAAAAATAATTGGTCTGAAAGCTGTAATTGTATTATGTTTAATATTCATGGTTGGGCTTGGAGGACTGTTCCAACACTCCCTCTCTCCAGCCCCTCTCTAATGAAAATCACACCATAGGAGTCAGCTCTAGCCCGCCAATTAAAACAAAAGACACCAGAACCTTCCAAAGACTCCAACAGAGGAGCATCCATCTGATGGGCAGGAAATCGTGCTGGAACCGAGAGGGAGGCACGCTCTGGTTGGTCCTGTGTTAAGAGCTTTGAATAACTTATTATAACACTTGCAGATGGAGCGAATGCAACATTTACGCCCCAATCACTCTCTCTAACAGCAGGCAGCAGCACCACAGCACACCACAACTCTCTATTTGTCAGGGCAAGACATAAGCCCTGAGACTCTTTAAGTGGGGGTCCCAACTCAGGGTTCGTTTCCTATTGGTTTAGGTTAAATAGTCCCACATGATAATAAGGCAAACTGTACGCGGAGCCTATTCAAGACTCTGGCTCGGCAGTTTCATTACAAAGGACCTGACCTTCAGCTATATTTCTGTCCAGAAAATAAAGGGAACAAGCAATAAGGCGTTCAAACTTTTTTTATGGCCAAATTAATCAAAACCACTAGTATTTTTTTTTTTAAATCAATACATGATTCTGGTTGGTCTCATTGAGCCATGGCTATTAAAGAGGATTTTAAATATTATCTTACAAGCCAAAATCAATAGTTTTATCTACATAGCACTGATGATGATCTTCAGTGTAAGATTCATTTACAAATGGCAACTAGAAAAAAATGCATTTTCAGGTAGAACTGCCCAGTTTAATCCAACTAGGCTCAGTTTAGTGCTCTCTGTATTTTAATGCTGTATCTCTGAAGTTCTCTGTATATAGAACATAAAATCAACACGGTCAAGAGTACCAAGCCCTTCAGACGGGTCACTGCATCTTTCTGGACCACAGTCTCCTCAGCATTAGATGGTCTTGAAGAGCTCGTTAAACCCAAAACTCTGGGATCCGTAACAAGCCAGCCCTGTGGACAATGATGATAATGTACATAATGCCAAAAATAAACAAGGCATAGGATCCCAAGTTGCAAATACTAAAACTTTTAGTTAACTTTAATATTTTAAATTTTAATCATGTGCATATTTCATATATCCATATTGCACATAGATCCTTACAAGTTTTTAGTTCTACAGTGATATAAGTAAACTGTTCAACATGCCTGACATTTGGAAGTTTACTATATATTATTTAGTAAAAAAAGGATGAGCTATCTTAATCAAAAAGCTGTAGGTAATCAAGACAGTGTGGTACTAACAAAACACAGACCTACAGATCAATGGAAGAGAGAGTCCAAATAAACCTTCAAATTTATGGTCAACTGAGTTTCAACAATGGTGCCGAGACAATTCAATGGGGGAAAAGTCTTTTCAATAGATGATGCTAGGACAACTGGAAATCCACATGTGAAAGAATGAAGTTAGACCTCTACCTCACACCATACACAAAAATTAACTCCAAATGGATCATAGGTCTCAGTGTAAGAGCTAAAACTATAAAACTCCTTTGAAGAAAACACAGGAGTAGATCCTTGTGCCCCTGGGTTAGGAAATGGTTTCTCAGATATGACACCAGTAGCACAAACAACAAAAGAAAAAAGAAATAAACTTCATCAAAATAAAAAACTTACATGCTTCAAAGAACATTATCCAGACAGTGAAAAGAAACCCACAGAATGGGAGAATATATTTGCAAATCACTTATTTGATAAAGGACTTGAATCCAGAATATATTTTTTAAAACCAATTCAACAAGAAAAATACAACCCAATTAAAAAATGAGCCAAAGACCTGGACAGACATCTCTCCAAAGATGTGCAAATGAGCAGCAGGCCTGTGAAAGGATGCTCAACGCCAGCAGCCATCAGGGATGCAAATCAAAACCACCGTGAGATACCACATCACATCCATCAGGATGACTATAATCAGAGACAGCAGCAAGTGCTGGTGAGGCTGTGGAGAAACTGGAACCTTCATCCAGTGCTAGTGGGAATGTAAGAGGGTACAGCCACTATAGAAAAGAATCTGGCAATTCTTTCAATGGTTAAACAGAATTATCATAGAAGCCCCAATTCCACTCCCAGGTATATATACACAAGAGACTTGAAAGCATATATCCACACAAAAACTTGTATGTGAATGACAACAGCAACATTATTCATAACAGCCAAAAGGTGGAAACAACCCAGATGTCCATTAACTGATGAGTAGATAAAATGTGTTATATCCATACAAAGGAATATTATTTAGCCATAAAAAAGGAATGACCTATTGATACATGAGTTTATCTGGAAAACATTATGCTAAGTGGAAGAAGTCAGTCACAAAAGGTTACATATTACCTCATTCCAATGTCCAGAACAGGCAAATCCACAGAGAAGGTATATCAGTGGTTGCTTAGAGCTGGAGAGTTTGGGGGAAATAGGAAGTGAGTGATTAACAGGTACAGTTTTTCTATTTGGGATGATAAAAATGTTCTTAAAATCGTGGTGATGGTTGTACAATCATATGAACTTCAAAAAACACTAAATTTACTATTTAAATTGGTGAATTATATGGTATATAAATTATATCTTGGTAAAGCTGTTAAAAAATAAAAAATAAACTTGAGAATATGGGGAGGAACAACCATGGGATTTGTTGCTTCAATAAATGTTGCCATACCAACCCAACAAGAGCCTGACATTTGCCCTTAGCACCAATCCTGGATCCTCCCTAGCACAGCACAGATAAGCTTCTCCCTGCTAGACTCCCAATTTCATTGGTAAGGACGAGCAGATCACAGAAGAGAACACTGAGAGTAACGGAATGGGAAGGGCCCTCATACAGCCTTCTACCGTCAACTACACAGTATTGACATAAGTCACTGAAAAGAAAGTGGGAGTTCTTATTCTGGCCAAGACGGAGTAAGCACATTGCTGCCCCTTTCCTGATGACTACTGCCAAAACCTATGGTCAAAATGCACAAAACGAATACCTGAGGACTCAGGAGTCAAACCCAGAGAAGCGGCTATACAGGGGAGGATTTTCCCATTTCTTCCCTCATTTTTTCTTCCAGCCTTGCCCTGAGCATAGGCTCCAATAGCAGAACTCTGTGTGGTGCAGGAAGCTAAAACTGAAATACATTAAACTCCAGCTTTATGACCACAGGAACCAACAAAAGGGGTCCCTGCAGTCCCCAAGAATGGGGGTGAGGGTCTTTGTGAGATTTTGTTCCCTCTTTTTTTTTCTTATGGTTTTGCCCCAAGGACAGTCCACAGTCACAGAGCTGCATGGTGGTGGCGATGAAGGCAGGTAAAATTCTGACAGAAACGCTATCTTTCTCGCCACAGGACTAAAGGCAAAGGGGCCCCTTATGGCTGGAAAGGGAGAGAGGAGGAACCAGGTAATTCCCATAATTACCTGGTTCCAAGGCTGCAAATGAAGAGAGGAAGAACCAGGTAATTCCCATAATACTGTATATAAACTCACACCAATCCCAGGCTCATCCCTGAGCTGTGCAGGATGGAGCCAAAGCAGCACGCAAAGGCTTTGAGAACTCAACTAAGATTTAAACCACTGCCAAGTCTCAGACTAACCTCCGAGTGGCATGTGTGCAAGACAGATGGAAAGGAGCATAGGAAAGGCTTTGGGGACTGAACTGACACTGGAATCACCACCCAGAGATGGCAAGACTGAACGTGCAGTCTGAAACTAACCTGGGTGACAGCTTGTTTAATTAAAAAAAAAACCTGACATTCTTCAGAGGATTATGTAACAGGATCCAAACAGAACATTTACAATGTCTAGAATACATTCCAAAATTACTTGACATGCCCCGAAAACAAAAACAAGACAGGAAAACATGATCCATTCTCAAGGTAAAAAAAAAAAAAAAAAAAATTAGCAGATATCAACCCTAAGATAACCCAGATTCTAGGAATCATCAATAACTTCAAAGCACCTATTGTAACTATGTTCCATGAAGTAAAATTAAAATGAGCAGTAAGAGTGACACTCTCAGCAGAGAAATGGAAACTGTAAAAAAAGAACTGAATGGAAATGTTGAACCCAAAAACGACCTCACTGGATGGGCTCAGTTGCAGAATGGAGATGACAGAGAGAGTGAGTGAACCTGAAGTCAGATCAATAGGAGTACATGCACTCTGAAGAACAGACGGGCAGGCTTGGGAAAGAAAACAAACAGGCTTCGGTGACCTGTTTGTTGGCCAATTTCAAAATGTCTAACTTTCACAAAATAGAAGTATCAGAAGGAGAGAAGGGATTAGTGCAGAAAAACTCCATGAAGAAATAACGGCTGAAAACTTCCCAAATTTGGTGGAAGACATAAATTTACAGTTTCTAAATGTTCCATGAACCCCAAAGAAAGTTTAAACTCAAAAAAACAAAGTGGTTTATTTCCTGCAGACTTTTTCTTAGTAACACATTCAAGCTTCTCATGAACATCCTAATTCCTAAGCTATTAATTCAGTTTTGCCTTCTGTGAACAAACAATATACTTTAATTGAAAACACCATTCACTGTAAGAAGCACTGTTATTTTACATGACATTCTAAAATGCTGCCAATTAATTTTTATGGTGCCATTGTAAATATCTGTTCTGATTTCACAGATGTAAAAATGTTCTTTTAAAAAATTGCATTTTAGAATAAATATAAAACATACAGTGTTAGGCACCCTCTGAGTACCAGACAGACAAAGTGGTAAAGAGAACAGACACAAACAGTCCTAATACCGAATGTTTCTCACTCCTCCGGTAACATTACACACTGCTCTTTCTTCTTGGTCTTAACACAAAAGACAATATGCATTTAGAAAAACTCATTGATCTATATTCATAAAACTCTTGTGCAAAATCCCATGCCCTTACACCCTCCCTCCATGCAAGGGAAAAAGCGCAATCTAACAGTACCTCAGTTTCCACCCTAATCATTCTCTTATTCTTCATCAGACCATTTACTCTCCATTTTTTCTTGAAAAGGTGACAGGGTAGGTATTTTTTTCATTTTTAATTTAAGCCTATTATTTTCCCCCAAAATAAAACTCCTTGCAAAATTCCACCCATGTTTGCACACTACTCAAACTGATTTCTTTACTTTAATGAAAAGTCACTTTATTTATTTTTGTCTTAACTTGGGACAGTTTTATGTACCTTTGGAGTCCATTTCATTCTCAAGTTATTTATAAAGTACTAAGAGAATGCAGTGAAAATTAAGTTTTTAAAATAAAATAGGGACGTTTGTGGGTTTTCTAAAAATTGCATCGGTCATTAAGTGACAGCCAAGAACACAGTTCTCTTCATAGTATTTGACCCCTTACTCCCACTTCTGAAATAAAACATAAGCTATACAAGCCTGGGAGTGCATCTCTACCGAGATCTTACTCATAGCTATTAAACCTTTGGGGGAAAAAAAGCCTAAGACTTCCCCCTCACCATAATTCCTTCCTTTTTCTAGATGTTCAATTTTTATCAGAAAAAAAAAAAACCCACCAGATTTTTAACCCCTGCATTTCAAGTGTGTATTGCTGACCCAGCTAGAATACTCAGAGTATTCTTATTCGTGATGGCTGCCCTGATGTGCCAATAGTGGGCAAACAGCTGGCGTGCTCTAGGACTAGCCCTGATCAAATGGCAGTTTGGATACCCCACCTCCGACTCTAAGTCACTAGGTCTGTTCTTTTCATCCCCAGCAACAAAGGGTTTTTAAAAAATGGAATACTGGTTTACTAATCAAATGGACTTAACATGGTCAAGTTTGGACTTCAAACTGACCAGAGAGGCCTTTACATGGCGCACGGAGTACACTGGCAACTGGCACACAGTTAGGCAGCCCTGTGCCAGAAGAAACAGTCAGCTTTACTGAGTATATACAGTCATCCTTCAGGGTCCACAGGGAATTGGCCCAGAAACCCCCATGGAATACCAAAATTCATAGGTGTTCAAGTCCCGTTTATATATAAAATGGCATAGCATATTTGCATATAACCTATGCACTCCTCCCACATAAATCATCTCTAGATTATTTATAATACCTGATACAATGCCGACACATCACTTCATTCCCATGGATTTGACGTAGTACTCAGCATGCCGCAAATTCAAGTTTTGCTTTTTGGAACTTTGTGGAATGTTTTTTCATGAGTATGTTTGTTCAGGGAGGTTGGTGGGATCCACAGACACAGAACCCACAGATAGGGGAGGTCTCCTAACTGTAGAGGTCCTCCAACTGACAGTACGACGTACACCTGACAATGGTCTTGACACTGTAGCTTTGAACTGGGTGAACTTCATGCAGAAAACAGGTTTCTTCTCTGCAACATCCTTTTGTCGAGCTTAGCTGTGGGCTGGATACCCAAATGCTCACATCACAAACAACTCTGCAGCATAATCTACAATCCCAAAGAGCCCCCTACATCGGCCCTTTTCGAAAACAAGTCACTGCTAGGTCCCGGTGTACAAATCCTAGGAGATAAGCTTGCAGCCTTTGTATAGCTCAATCTGGAAACTAAACTGTGGGAGTAAAAACTACACACTGCTTTGCTTCATTTGCTGTGCCACATGTGGGGCCACTCATCAAGCCTAGTTTTTTAAGAGAACTAAGCCTAGTGTGTGCCTGGACACACACTGAGGAGTTCAATTCTCAAGCCATCAGAATATCAGCCATTTTAGGAGGCCTTGGGGAAAAATGACTGAGTATTTTTTCCCAATAAAGTGTACTCACATTATCTTTCTGCTGTAAGTGAGAGGTGGGTAGCTAGAGGGGTGAAGGTCGGGAGTTGAAAATATTATTTGACAAAATAGTTATTTGTGCAAGCTACTGCGGTGGCAGGACAGGTCTGGGATTTGGCACGGAGGAGTACCCGCCTCACGATCTGATACCCGCCACCGAGCAGCCACCACCTGCAGCCCGGGGCCGGGCCCAGGGGAGGGGCGCCAGCAGCCCCTGGCTTTCAGCCATGCTACCTCTCTTCGGGGCACTGGATCAGACACAGTAGATAACCAGCCAAAATTAAAAAAAAAAAAGAAAGAAAAGGAAAAGACAAGGGGAGAGGGGATGGGGAGGGAGGAAAAACCTAAAATTTGGACTCAGAGGGTCTTTTCAGATACTTTAATCCTTTCGTACTGATGGTTCCTGGAGCGTCTGGGGCTGGCACCAGACCCTACACTGGGAAAATCTGACTCCCTAAGCCAATGCGTTAAAGAGAAGACTGCTAATCAGCTAAATAGAAACTGGAATCTGTTCACATGAAGTCTCTTTTTTCTTCCATCACCAGAGGGACACCATAGTGTTCTGAAATACACTCTTGACATCATTTGGCAGGCAACCCTATTTTGCTGAACATGATTCATCCCTTAGGTTATTGTTTTTAATATTAGAAAGTGAGCTTTTAAGTGCCAAACAAATTTTGCAGCAAGGGGACAAAAGATATTCCAAGTGGTCTCACTGGACCTTCCACCAACTGTGTCCACCAAATGGCTTAAAAGAAAACCTTCCCGTGGTGCTTCAGAAATGAAGCAGACACATAGCTATGTCCAACTATTACCTAATACAAGATTTTGTTCTCCAAGTCCGGAGTGTTTATAGGATCAGGGCCAAACTCAGGTGGGCAAAGCAGCAGAGTGAGAATCGAGGAGTGTGGGCAATAGAGAAAATTAGCAAGCACGGTAGAGGCCAAGTTGCCAGGCCTCGGCAGAAGCTGCAGGGGCCACAGAGGCTACCTTTTCAACCCAGACATACCTCCTGTCCATGTTGCCACTGACCATGAGGTTGGGAGGGCTGTCCCTGAGGTTGACACAAGTGAAGTCACCAAGAGAATTACCCAGCTTCGAGAGGCAGCGTTCTGCTTCCAGGCTATACACCAGGATCTGATAAAGGAAGAAAAACATGTGGGTGGCATAATTCCATCAACAGACCAACATCCAGCACTTTTCATTTCACCATCATCCAGGGCAGGATCATCACCACTCAGCTCCTGTTAAGATGCTCTGTGCTTAATTTCCTGACCTTTGCTAGGTTACTGATAGTATAGGGATGTGGCTATTAGAATGACAAAAAGATATACAGAAAAAGATAGAGGAAAACACAAAGAATTCTTCATGCCAAGCTGCAAACTCTGGACACAATGGAAACTGCCAAACAGGGAAATTAGATATTCTGATTTCTTAACAAAGAAAAAAGGTCTGTAAACTGAGGGTCACTGACTCCTTCTGATTTGATTAATTGGAAAGCTAACAAGGGATCAGGAAGCTTGCAGATGAGCCAGCATGGGTTCTATTCCTGTATTTATATCACAGAAAGTAAAAACAACACTACAAGTATCTAGGAAGGTGAAGTTTGCATAGTTAGCCATTAGATGATTCCTTTGGACTAAACTATGAACCAAAACACAAACTCTTACTCCCAAACATTTCTCTGCTCAGTCACTCTCTACTTGCTAATTTTAGGAAGCTCTGTTCCATAAGGTTGGAAGGCAGTAAGAAGGTACCCTTGATCTCCTGACAATACATTTGTCATATTAGAACATTTCTGTGCCTTCTTTCTAGCAAAAAGAAAAGGAAACCAGATGATACATAAGGAATCTTCCTGAAGATTAAATCTTTTACCTAAAAAAAAAATCTTAGTGATTCAACTTAATCCAAGTAACATTAAATGCTTGCTGTGGATTAGTCACCATTGTAGGTGCTTGAGCATACAGCCCTTGCCCCAAAATTCACAGTTCAGAAGCCTCTTCATTAATACACACACCAACTTCTAAGCACAGTACTGAGCATACTATTTTGTTGATCATGTGGTTAATATTTTAAAATCAACGAACTCAAAAGTTTTAATATTAATAATTTGAAGAGATTTCTCCTCTCAGTACACACATGGAAATAATGTGCTTTCTTTTTCTGTTAACCTATACATTTACCACTTATCAGTGTACAGATTTTTATTTTGGTGTTGAGAAGTTAATAATGAACACTTTCATTGCCAACACATATTTCTAACAAGTGAATCATTGGAAATTCCTAATAGTCAAAACAGCACCATAATATTAACTACAAATAATAGCTTCTGAAAGGAAAGAGAATTTTTTTTTTTTTTTTTTTTTTTGAGACAGAGTCTTGCTCTGTTGCCCTGGCTGGAATGCAGTGACATCATCATAGCTCAGTGCATCCTCAAACTCCTGGGCTCAAGCCATCCTCCTTCCTCAGCCTCCCAAGTAGCTGAAACTATAGGCATGTGCCACCACACTTGGCCAATTTTTCTATTTTTTGTAGATACAGGGTCTCACTACATTGCTCAGGTTGGTCTCAAAATCTTGGCCTCAAGCAATCCTCCCACCTTGGCCTCCCAAAGTGCTAGGGGTACAGGCGTGAGCCACTGCACCTAGCCCAATTTCAAAATTTAAAACGTCCTCTTAATCTATAAAGACTACAGAGAACTAAAATGCAGTTGAAAATAAAAGTTTCTGACTCAGAAAATTTCAACAATTTTAAAATATTCAAAATAAAATTATTCTTCCAAGTTAAGAATATTGAAATAATCAAATCTTCTCTCTTCAGTACATAACCTAAAAATTACATAAAATCAGCTCCTGGAGGGAGAAAATAAATGAAAAACAGCAACCTCATGGTCTATTACAGAGGCAATATTCTGTACCTACTCATCATTACAGAACATTCAACATTTTGGACTCAATATTTTCTTGTTTTTAAAATACTTCAACTTCTACAGCAGGAAAGTAGGCCTTAAATCAGCAAAATGTCCATGGTAAATATAACAATTGAAATCTGATATTGGGTAGGTTCATATGTTTTTACTTTTTCTAGAACTTTTTTGTGGATGAATCATTTCTAAGTGATATAGTGAGATCTAATCTCTCTCCAAAAAGACTCTCTGCAAATTCATCATAAAGACATCTAAGTTAGTAGTCAAGAATCAAATAGTTTCTAAAATGTTTAATAATTCAACGACTCAGAACTATCTGAAGAGTACCTTTACCATTACGTTTAGTTAAAGACCACAGAGATTAGAAAACACATTACCCATCTCAAAGGCGGTTCTTTCCATGTTACAAGTCCCTTAACGACCTTTACCATTTCTCTCTCCCTCCCACTCTCTCTTTTAATAAGGTTGAGCAAATGGGACTTCATTTTATCTGATTGCCACACACTAGTGAGATTAATTATTCATGCTCACACTCTCCCTCTTGTTAAGGCCATGCATTAGACTAATTTTTCTCTTTATTGCCCTAGTTGGGTAAGTCTCAACTCACAGCCACTTGACTCCTTCTCAGAGGTGTGCAGACATGCTAGAAAGAAGGAAAAAAACTACCCATGGCTCAAATCTTAGAGAAAATGTTCTACGCTAATGTGCCCGCCAAGTCAATAGATGGCGGGGAATTTTAAGTACCAGGTGTATATTATAGAAGAGCTTAAACAGTGATTGCACAGCAAATTTTTTTACAGGTGTTAGACATCTCTAAGAATGATCTAAAACAGCTAAACCATGGTGAGACTGGTTGTGTGTTTTACAAAGATAACTGCAGGAAATTCAGTGTGTAGTTTCACATGACACTGGGTGGCTTTCCTTTCTCTTTGGCTTCTATGTAGATCTGGAAGACAACGGGTAGAAGCAAGCAGTGTCTTTAAAAAGAACTCTAGCAGAAAGTTCTTTTTTTCTTAGACATCTTAAAGTATTTCCATAAATCCTAGTCTTATAATCTTAACTTTCCATTTTGTCAAATATTCTGATTTCTCTGAAATCTATTTTTTTAAACTCTTTATTTTTTAAATTTCAAATATAATACATTTTGTAACAAATTCTAACATAATAGAATTACATAAAGAAAGTGGTAGCCCTCTGTATATTCATCTTTCAGGAATAATCACTTTTAACAGTTTGGTATATATACTTGTAGACTTTTTTATCCACGTCTGCCTGTCTGTGTATCTAAAGTTTTTTTCCTAAATGGGATTATTGTTTTACAATTTTTCTCCCCACTTGTTAGTACCTATAGATCTTCTTCTTTTCAATGGTTGCACTGAATTTCTCTGCATGTGTAACTCCATATTGATGGATATTTGTGTTGTTAATAATTTTTTTAGATAAAATAAATACTGCTGTAATTCATTCAAGAGCCTGTCAACAAATATTATCAGTCATCTTTTAGGCACCAGGCACTAGAGAGAACGTACGGGGACCACGGGCGATGTGTAGACGCCTCAGCTGCTGCCAGCTGCGAGGGTCTGCTTCTGCACCAGCTGGGGAGGCTGCCAGCTGTCCTGTTCCTCCATATATGGGACCTGCCTCTCTGAGGAGACCCACCCACCCATCTTATAGCCGTGCCCCAGCAGCTGGTGTCTCAGGCAGCAGTGGCCACAGGCCCAATATCTAGGAAGCCCAGGCAATGTCCTGGGGTGGGGTGGGGGGGCCTGTATCTTCCAGGTCTGACTTTCCAACCAAACTGTTAGAGAAAGAGCTGAGAAATGGCTATTGTCCTTGTAGCAGGGTGAGCACAAGGCAGGCCAGCTTCCTCTTTTTATACGGTAACAACTGGATTTGGCACCACAAACTTTTCCAAAATCTGGGGCTGATATCACCAGCGTAACTAAACACAAACCACTTGCAGATGGGAATCGCTGTAAAGAGATTATAGAGCCTTGCCGTCCCAGAATTTTGGTTATGTACTGATGAATGAGGAAAGGAACTCCATACACGTGTTAAGTTTACCAAAAGAGTGGGTCTTCTTCAGGCTCAAGTATCTACCAGAGGCACTGCGCCAGCAACAAAACACCCCGAGGGGCAGGCTCACCCCTCAGAAGCCCAGCACTGCCTGGCCAACGAGTCAGGAGGGGTTGGGAGCCTCCCGCACAAGGCCACAGCATGTTAAAAGCTTTGTGAATTAAAGATTACTTGTCTGCCACCATTTCAAAACGGGAAGTGGCTAAGAGAGCAAAGGTTAGGAAATGCTGTACTGGACTGAAGCAGAGTGGAAGACAAAAGGCACAGGAGGAGGGTCTGACTGAGATTCTTGGAGAGGACAAAGTCTACCTGCTTTCTTTTCTGACCCCTAACAACCTACCTCCATCACTACTGTATCTGTCTGGCTCTTCTTGGGGTGGGGAGCAGGGAGGGTCATAAGCAGCCAAGTGCTGAAGAGTCACACAGATAAACCTCCTGCCTTACTTTGCGCCTTCCTCCCATGCCACGCTCAACACACAGAATGTGCTGTGTGCTCTTCATCAGTGCTGAAGGCACTTCCCGTCTATACCCTTCCTCGAGTACTCCTATGGGGCCACCTTGATCTGTGCCTTACCTTCCTCCAACTCTTCCCCAGACCTGTGGTTGGCAAACACTGAGGCTGTGGTGTGGCACACACCATGAAACACTCTCCTAGGCTTAGACTATAAGGTTTCTTAGCGCAGAAATGCTGTCGTTCATTCATGTGGCATTTATTAAGGACCAGCACGTGCCAGGCACTGTGTTAGTTACATAAGCCCTGCATCTCACTAAACGCTTGCATTTGTGTTTGGAGATTAACAGACTGGTACACAACACCAGGCACACCAAGCTTACCACAGTCTGGGACCCAGTGAAAACTCAGATATTCCTTTTCTTGCTTATATATTCCTCTCCCCCCAGGTATGTGATCTTGCTGCCAGCTCACACAAAGGAACTATTTCATCCTACTCAAAACAGACGGCAGTTCCCCAGATATGTCTTCATAATATCCAGATTCTTGAACCCCCAAACTGCACCCAGTCCTAACATTCCGCCTCTGACGACATGGCAGACAAGGATGTCTGTAAAGCCATCCCATGTACAAACGCTGAAGGTGCTGGATAACGTTCAGCCTAGTATCAAGCAGTCCTTCAAACATTCTGTTTCATTCATACGAAATCAGGGAAATTCAGAGGATTCCAAAATGAAGAGAGCACTAAACCCAGAAAGGTATGTGAGCTTTCAAGCCACGGTCTAGTCTGCCCGCCCCCTGCCCCCTGCCCCAAAGTCAGGAGCCCAGAGAGCTGGGGAAACAGGAGACCAAGTGTCTGGCCAGCACACGGGACAACATCAAAACTTGGATCTCTACATCAGGTGGGGCCCTTGTGGGGCTTGTGCACTCAGTAGAAAGTAAGCTGGGCGGAAAATTCGATCTGAGCACCTACCTGGAAACTGGTCTGCTTCAGGTTTAGTTCAGGGTGGAAAACCCAATCTGTAATCACATGCTGCCCCCGCACAAGTTCAGGGTTTGAATTTATGCTACCTATGAAGCCACAAGAACCCAAGCCTAGTGATTCGTTTAAAGTATTTTCAGGTTGGTAATACACCTCCTGGTACCTAGCAGAATCTTCTCAGGAGGAAGACAATGTCAATTTGGGCCCCTTTAAGAGACCTATCAAGATCAGCCAAATATTACCTCACAATACAAAAAAATTTCCAAATACAGAAAAAAATGATTTATCATAAGCGAGGGACAGAAAAACAGAATCGGACTTCCAAGCATTATCAGACAAGAATATAAAATAAGCATGCTGAACATGCTTACAGGTAAAAGAGGGAAAAAGTAGAAATCCACAAAACTGATTAAGCAGATTTGAAAAACAAAACATAGAATTTCTGGAAATTAAAAAGTCAGTAGATGAGATAAACAAGAAATAAGAAGTCTAAGTCAGAGACTCTGAACTAGAAGACTGATTTGAGGAATTATCCAGAATGCAGTATAGAGAGAGATGGAAAAATATGAACAAGAGGTGAACAGCACAGAGGAGTAAGTTGGTCTAACACACACCTAACCTCAGTTCCAGACAGAATAAACAGAAGTTTTCAACAAGATAATGGCTGAGAATTTTCTACAACTGAAAAGAAGGAAACACAAGAAATCCCAAACAGGCTAAAAACAAATAAATCCACACATAGAGACCCTGGAGTGAGACCACAGAGGAAGACAAGGAGAGGACCTTAAACGCAGCCAAAAGGAGAGAAAGTGTCCTGAAAGGGAACGACAGTGAGGCTGATAGCCCACTTCTCAGCAGCTTCGATGGAAGTCTAAGGCAGTCATGTCGCCAAAGGGCTGAGAGAAAATAACTGTCAACCTGGATTATAAAAGACGAGCAAAACTGCCTATCAAGGATGAGGATGAAACAAAGATGTCGTCAGAAACACAGAGAATGCTTGTGGCCAACGGACCCTCACTGAAGGAACTTCCAAAGAATGTACTTCTGGGAGACCGAAAATCATTGAGAAAAAAGGTCTGAGACGCTGGAAGGCATAGTGAACAAAGACTCAAGTAATGAGCGTAGAAGTATGCAATCACTGATTAGCTACGACAACAATGCTGATTTGGGGGTTAAATATATAATCTGTACCTAGTCCCTATTCCAAACAGTCAAATGCCATGGAGCAGGAAAATGTACCATGACCACAAGGAGGCCAGATGCACAGGGTACACTCCAGCATCACGGTTTGGAGGGAAGAGATGCTTCTTTGGATACTTGAACAGTATTTGGCACAGAGGAGGGGCTCAGGATATATTTCATGAAAGAGTGAATAAACACTACACATCCCCGTATCCATTCCTTAGAGGCGAACGCCACACTGGACTTACAGAAAAGACGGCTTCATGCATACAAATGAACACATGAAATCAATCTGCTGTCCACCCACAGCAATGGATTTAGCTGTTTCCTCAGCGGCTAGCACAGTTTCATTCAGTACAGATCTTGAAGACTAGTAATGCTCATTTTTTAAAAGATAAAAGATACAAAGGAAAAGGCCTGCAAATCTCTGGGGCAGAATTTACTCACATAAACAACCCAGGTTGCTAGTCTGACCCAACATAAATATGACCCACAGAAACGTGAAATTTAACTATAAAAAATGCAGGGTCTGCATATTGATGTACACATACAAAGCTAAGTGAACAGGCTCTATAAATTCACAGATGAGCTAAGATTTAAAAAAAGGGGGGGAATGAGAAAGATAATTGGGAGGGAGGGGGAGCTAGTGAGAAAAGAGTAAATCATACACAAAACAGCCAATAAAAAAATAAAAAAGCAGTTAATATACATGAATAATGGATGTCTGATTTAAAAGCAGTTTACTCCAATATGATGTAATTTTTGACAATCAGCCAGAGAGACTATTTTGTAAGTCCTTGCCAGAGATAAGTCATAGCATGAGGCTTGGTAACATGGCCGTATCTGTGAACATGTGGAAAATGACTTTCACCACCGTCCCAAAGGTGACTTTCTGTTGGCAAACAGAAACTTGCCTCTCAGGTGCACTTAGCAGCAGCGACCAGCAAGATGCGAAGTTCGAGGAAATGCATCCCCGACACAAGCACAGCTCCCTAAAACGTGCCGCCTCTTAACAGTTTCCATGACATGCTTCTGGCACAGTCCATGCTCAAATTCAGCACAAAGGGAGAAACAGCCTGGGCTGCTTTCATGTTTAAGTTTTAATTGGAGTGACAAGCCCATGAGGCCAAGATATTTCAGGGATGGGACGGTGTTGCTGAGCGTCGCCAGGCGCTGGGTAGGCAAGGCCCGTGCGCTCCCCGCGACCACGTGCCAATGCACCTGCAACCCCCGCTGTTCCAGGACTGGACTCTTCCCGGGGAAGCAGTGCCAATCACCACAGGCTGTGCCAAACGTGGGGGCTTTGTGATGTGGGCAGATGTCTACAAAGGACCAGAGCGAGGCCAAACCAACACCTATTGTGACCTAAGGCTGAAAGGAACCCAGAGAGCAAGAGTATACTTGGGTAAAAATGCAGGCAAAAATCATCCAAGCCCCTCTCTGCACATCCGTGGGAGCTGGGAATAATAAAAGACGACCAGGTCTACTTCATGGAGTGAGCAGAATTTGGCTCTCTGCTTCGCTTCAGGGATCCCTTAAGATAATCTTTCTCCTGATAAGGATAAGATGTGACCACAAAGAACTGGTCGCTTGTTACACAAAACGAACAGGAAATGTTCACGGTCAGAGCAGTTAGCCCAGTGAAAAGATAATTATTATGCAAATATATGCGTGAAAGCTGAAAATCCTCACATCCTCCTTTTGTGCTCCCAATATGCCTGGTATGGGCAGTTTTAAAACATGTCACAAACGTTGAACACATGTAAATAATCACGGTCCCCATGAGAAAGTTACTATTAAATCTATTTTATAGGGTCAAAACTGAGAATGCAAGCTGTGAATTAATTTGTTAAAGTAAAGGCAACTGGAACAGTATTTTAAAAATGAGAAGATCACAAGTGAGATGCCCGTAACATACAACTATCTGTAACCCTACAGACTTAACACTGTACATAAAATTCAGGATATTGCATTAGCTTAGTTATCAATTTTCTTTCGACTAGGCTGGCAACTTCTAGTTTGGTCCCAACTTAAACTGGATAAATGCTTAGATGAGGGCAGGAAGGCAGAATGTTGCTAAAATCAGATCACTGAAACAAGCAACAGAAAGGGGACACTGGGAAAATGCAGTGAATGATCCGGGTCTTCGGTGGAGGGCGGATGGTCCACCCAGGGCTCCCCTGCACCCCGAGGCATAACCACCTCTACTCACACTACTGGCTTAGGAGACATGTGCTTACCAGTGTTTTGCACACAAGTGAACACGACACACATTAGCTCGTCGTGATGTCTGGAATATGCCGTTCAGAATGGCATTCGATTTGAGTCTCACAACCACCAAGAGGAAGATAAGACAAATACTACTGCCTACATTTTATGCATCAAGAAACCGAGGTTTACGTAATTTAAAAAGCTTGCCCCAAAGTTACATGGGTAATGAGAGCAGCTGAGGTTACACCAGGCGGAGCCCAGATAGACTGTTTCCCAGGTCAGTTTGTGATTGTATCACAATGTCTCTCCTGATTCTAGCCAAAAATTGTTATTAATAACAGCTAACGTTTATAGTGTTGTCTTATGTACAAAACACTGCTATGATGCATTATCTCACCTGATCCTCACAATTCCATTAGGTGGGTACCATGACTTTACTCCCTTTACACATGAGAAAATGGAACTGTAGAGAGGTCAAACCTCTTGCCCAGTGAGGACATTCTAGAATCAGGATTCAGATCTGGGTGGGTGGGCTCCAAAGCTCATGCTCTTGAAACCTCTATCCCAGGGTGCTCAGAGTATGTCCCAGGATTAGCAGCCCAGCAGCACTGGCCTCGCCAGACATGCACGTTCTCAGGCCCTGCCCTGGACTCACTGGGGGTGAGGTCTGTGGTAGTATACTCAGGTCTCCTGGGGATTCTGATGCCCGCTGGCATGTGTCAACCCCTACGCTACCCCTATATTCCACTCCCAAAGAAGAATTTTAACCAGTAAAGGGTATTACTCAGCTATAAATGCTCACTTTCTGCCTTCCAAATGCTGATCTGGTTAAGCAACAGTGCTGGGCAGTAACAGTATCAAAATGTGAGATGCAGACCCCATGTGCTCAGACCCAGAGCTCTGATATTCACTGAGAGCCAGACATTTGGTAAGGCTTCTTCTGATAAGTGGGACTCTGAATGGATCTTTCCCAAGAGAACATGGCGAGACAGGAGGGGAAGCGGGAATGCTAGTGCCAGTCCCTGGTCAGGAATGGACGTGGCACACTGAGGATTGGCCAGCCTGGCTGGAGGCGTGGGACTGGATAGCTGGGGCCTACAGTGGCACCTGACCTCCCACAGTCTACAAGGCCAGGATAAAGGCGGACACCAGGGCCTTCCCCACAGTCGCCCCTGAAGTGGACCGGGAGAAGGGGTGCCAACAAGTGGACAGGTGCCACAAGAGCACAAAGGTGGGGAAAGGGCAGGGGCAAGCGAGGGAGGCAGAATGAACTCAGGGAGGCATTGTCTTCATGTTATGTTCAACACGCATTTTAAACTTACCGTGAGCATGAGGTAAGAGTTCACAACCCAAGGAAACAGCACAGTGCAAAGAAGCCACCCGGGCAGTGGGTGGCACCTGGGCCAGGTGTCCAAACCTGCAAAGATCTGAAGAAATCTGGGTGTGGAATTTGGTTCGGGGCCAGTCAGTTGTCCCACGTCCCTGGCACAGTTCTTGAGCGGGAGAGGCCAGCTGAGGCTGGAAAGCCAGGTCTGGCAGAGTGGCCACTTCACATGATTGGAGGCCTTGTTTTAGCGCACCATAGACCTCATCGCTCCTCCCAAATCTCGCAGTGTGGAACACGACTGCTCAAATGTGGGCTGAGCGGGACTTTTCCTCTGCCTATCTACGAAGGGGGTTCACCTTGTAAATTAATAACACGCTGCGGGAATGCTTTGAAGAGTAACTGCGTCCATTAGAAGGACCCAAACCCACTCACCAATAATACAGGGCCTTACGGAAGATTGAAGTGCTGAGTAAATTAATAAATCACATTGACCTATGTACTGAATAAAAAGTGAAAGTTCTCTACTTTGTCATATTTTGTTAGTCTAGTTTAAATGCTATGTATATTTGAAAACAGTAAAATGTTTTAAATATTCTGAAATTCAAACTCACACAGGCCATTTTCCCCTATTCTCCCTCAAACCAACACCATCAGTCTCAACTGTCTGGATATAAGTGGAAAGCACACAGCCTCTTCAACAGCATTTACTTTTTTTTACTTCTGGAGCAAAGGCAAACGTTTCCAACAGGCCTCCCTTAGATCACCATTAACTGAAATCCAAGCTGATTTTTAACACTAATAACCTGGTTGCTGCCGGGGCAGTGTTTACTCCGAGACTCATCTGGCACAAACAAACCAAAGCCTCACCGCTCTGCGAAGGTGAAATGAATGCCATCATCAACTCCAGGTTCGCTCTCTCCCATGGGTGTGGGGTGGTGAACTGGGATGGAAATTCTACAGAAATCATCAAGGAAGAAAATTTTGGCCCTAAATAAAATTCTAAGCTTAACTTGAAAGCCAAAAGAGAAGAAAGACAATGAACATCATACACGCCAATGTAATGGTTCTGTAAATTTGCTCAGAGCCTCAAGAATACTGAATAATTTCTTTAAAAATCAGAAAATGATACAAGTGTCATAGGCTTACAAAAACTATACCAGTGTAAATAAAGACAAAAAAGACATTTATAGCTCAGTGCCAGCCATCTCCAATAAGGCCTGGCATCTCAAAGGCTTTTATACAAAGTGAGTCAGCATTCACATTAACTTACTGCATTAGTTCTGCACAGAAACTAAACTGACCTGTCCCCCTTTCTATTCTAAATGTATTCTCTCAAAACAATTCTTGGGAAAATGAATCTTGTGATGAAGCACAGACTACTCTCATTACCAGCATGGCTTTCCCACGGCGCCTATACCAGCCCAGGGGCTACTAGTGCTCCCTGGGGGCCTGGACCCCTCCAGTGCTGCTTCCACCCCCTGGAAACTCCCTTCCTCAACCTGTTGCCTCTGTCTGGGCCACCCTTGCCCAGGCTTTGCCCTGACGAACTCCAACCTGACCCCAAGGTTGGTGGGCATAGGAGGTGAAGGAGGAACCTAGCAAGTGCTGAGCACCAACCACGTACACAGCTCATTACCTACCTTTACCAGGAATTAGCCCCAGTTTTGCAAATGGAGAAACCAAGATGTTAACTTGCCTAGGGTTTATCTGACTCCAAAACCCTTGCTCAGTCCCCAGCGGTGACAGGACCACAGCCTTGACTATAGTTGAAAGTACTTTTCCCTATATTTGCATCCTGTAATTTTATCACTACCTTCCAGGATCACTAGAGATACTAAATCACTCCTAGTAATAGCTTCTATAAGCAGCAGCAGCAACATTCCAAAAAATACTTTCCACGGAATAACCCAGCATGGTTGTATAGAATATCAGAGATGGTCGAGTCCTCCTCAAAAGCCTCTAAGCCAGAGGTTTCTTGCTCTGTCTTGAGAAACCCTAGAGCTCTGTGGAGGTGTTTCAAGGTTTTCACAAGTGAGGAGAATATCATTTATTATTTTTTATTACCATTATACTATATCAAATATTGGTATCACTTTAATATTAAAACATGTATAAAATCATTGAACATTCATTCCTCATCTATTTATCTATATAATTTTCATCACTCTGGAATTCATAAGTTCATTGTGAAGGCCTTCTTATGACCTGGTGTCCATCTCAGCATGCCACCTTCATTCTGCTAAGTTGCTGTTAAGGACCACAAGGCTACAATCTCAGAGGCAGATGTCATGTTTGATTCATCTCTGTGTTTCCAGTGCCAATCAGATATCTGTCACACAGCATGTATTCCGTAAGTATTCATTAACAATGGCAGCAACCTTAACAATGGATCCTACACCACTCAATAACCCAGAAAACTAATCTCCAAGAGGTATTTTTCTAAACTTCTCCAAGAAGAAAGCAAACATTAAAAATTTCAAAGGTTTAAGGTGAAAAATTAAAATGAATTAGACATTTACTTTGTGAACTTTCAATTTTAAATTGTTCATCCTGCTTATAAAATACCAAGTTTTTATTCTCCTCTGGAATGGAACCTTTAACAAAAAAGAAAGGATGGATTTCCCATTCTTGTGTAGGTATGGGAGACTGTGGCCACAGTCTACAAGCACTGCATTTCTAATTCCAAAGGCTCTCCCAGACAGATATTTCAACTTGTGACGACTGCTAGCAACCAATCCAGAGTCTCTTCACGTCCATGTATGGGGAATAATTATCATAAGAGACGTTAGCAATTATTTTCCAGCGTGATGTAAGCTGAGGCAGCAGCGCCAAGCAAGCGTCCTTGTCAAACACATTCCAGCCTCCTGGATTACTTCACTCACATCTCCCTGATTAGGATGCGTGCCGTGTGCTGCTTAATACAATCTGCCACCAAATGCCAAGTACTTCAGAACTAAATTAGGAAATATGTCCAAATACATAGAATGATACTAAGACCCCTAAGTGGATCTCTCTTCCTTTATGAGGCATGAGAGTCATCGTCAACATAATGCTCTTTAATGAGGCAATTCTATCTTCCAACTCTCTACCTCTGAGAGCAAAATTTAATTCAGGCAACAAAAGAATTAATAAAGATGATATGGTATCATAAATATGTTTTCATAGATGAAAGTATTTTTGACAGATTCAGGAACTAAGAGACACAAAAACAAATGTTAAATGTCTGTTTGTGTACAAAGGGCTACATTAATGGAGCTCACACTGATTTTTGCACTGCAGCATGATAAAGAGATGAGGCCATTTCTTTTACATTTCTTTTCTTTAACAATCATATGCCACTTAGCAATGGCTACCTTTGAGGTCATTTGTGCCACTGCAACCTGAGAACCCAAGAGTGCAACATCAGAACTTAAGGATCCATTTTTGCCTATAAAAGCAGCCCTGCTTACCACTTTACTGCTTACCAGCAAGACATAGGAAATGATAAAAAATACCAGACAATTTCCTGCCCAATCATTTTTGCCTGCAACACGCATGGCCCTTAGGAAATCTTATTAGAGGAGAAACAATGGATTCTTCAACCCGTTTCAGAAGACCTAAGTGACAGCATCCTCCAAAGGTGGGCCAGCTCAGCACGACTCCACGGGTCACAGAAAAGGTCTAAACCACCTAATCAATCAAAGAATCCACAACTGCGAGCATAGACAGGAGCCCAAAGGTCACATATCCAACTTCCTCATTTTACAGAGAAAAGAAGCAGGTCAGACTAAAAGAATCATGGACTCTCCCTCAAATGGGTACCAAATAAGCTGAGAAGGGGACGTATCAGTGTATGTTGCAGCTCTTTCCACTTTAACACCGGCCTGATGGGGCGGTGCCATGTGCTGCTTAATACAATCTGCCATCAAATGCCAAGTCCTTCAGAATTAAATTAGGAAATATGTCCAAATACACAGAATGATATTAAGACCCCTAAGTGGATCTTCCTTCCTTTATGAGGCATGAGAGTCATGGTCAACATAATGCTCTTTAACGAGGCTATTCTATCAGTCCCCTTGCACTGATTCTACGTGAAGCCATGTGGTCTAGTCATTCATCCTAAAACCAGAGATTTACAAAATAACTAAAATGAAGAGCAGGACCAGTCAGATCTCTGTATATCCCCACCGGCCTCATTTTGTTGTGATCCCTCTATAAAGCCTCTTAGAAAAAGGATGTCAAGGACTAACTGCTAGGAGAATGGCATGCCCTGCCATCCACCACTGCCCAAGGTACAACTTCTCTGGAGGGCAACGTCTACCAAAACAATGAAGGCATATATTCCTCTGACCCAGCAAGTCTACTGGGAGGAACTTATCCTACAGATAATATCCATGTGGACCAAGTGTTGTTTGCAACAGCAAAAGACTGGAGGTATTCTAACATCATCAATAGGGAACTAGCTAAATTAATTAAGGCACATTCACAGGTGCAATATCATAAAGTTACAAAAAAACAAAAACACCAAGAAGTTCTTTATTATGTCATAGAAATGACCTCCAAGAGATTTTGTTGCAGGAAAAAGCAAGGTGCAGAACAATAATACAATATTTTACTATTACGTTTTTTAAAAGAAGGGATTAAAAGCATGTATGGTAAGGTAATGTGACTTTAAGTGCATAAATTATCTCTAGAAGGATGCACAAGAAAATGGCAACACTGATTAGGCCCCAGAAAGAGAAACTGGGTGGCAGGTTGAATGGAGTGGGAAGAAGCCTTCCTGCCTCTCTTTTGATTTCTAAATAAGTGAATGCATTACCCAGTCAAAAAATACTTTTGTTTTAGATGTTAAAAAATCTGATCTTCTAAAAAAGGGCACAAATACATAATAGTCAATTTTTCTATGATTTTACGTGGTTACAAAAAAAAAAAAAATGCTGGCAAGCCCAAGCATGGCTTCTAATTCTAACCTCTAAAATCCAAGTCTGGGAGCCCCTGCCCCGTAGGCAAGATGAGATAGATGCTCCAGAGCACCTCTCTCTGATCCCTTCCTACACTGGCTGAGATAACCAAACAGCCAGCTATAGTCTCAAACCTTTTTACAAAGATTAAATAGATAAGCGTTCACTAAATTACTTGGTTTTGTTTCCTTAGAAAACTATGTTTATTAACAGAGCTAGGTTACTTGACAAGTGCCAGTTTGTTGAGATCTGTGTGTAACACACCTGTGCCAGGAATACAACTGGTGCTCAGTGACTATCTGCGATGAATACACGATGGGCTGGCTAGCTAGATACATGAATGGATGAATTTCAGCCATGATTACTTGATACCTGATGCTCATGCAGCTGTGGTGCCCATAAAATGCTAACGCAGTCATCATATGCTGCAAAGATATTCTCCAACTAAATAAAAATAACACCTCTGGAATACTTCTACAGGTTAGGGAGATTTAAGGTCCTGACTAAAATGTGATTTCAACATTTGGACTTCACTGTCTGCTTTTATCACAGTTAATCAGTAATGGACTATAGCAAAACTCCAGTTCTGTAACAGATACCAACAAAGATAAACCAAACTCTCCATTCTCATAAAACCTTCATCTGAATCCTAGATATACAAGCCAGAGGCACAGCACAAGCCCCAGTGTATAGATAGCTCCAGGCAAACTCCACTGCTAATAGTCTCACACAAACCTAATAAAACGTGCTGGGACACACACTGCCACCAAGCTGAAGAACAGATATGGCCAAAACATGGTATTCACAAGCAAAGTGACACTGAGCCTTGCAATGAGACTATTTGGGAATTATGACATCACATTATAGTACAGCAGAATGATACTAAAATCTCACAGAGCAGCCAGGCATGGTGGCCATGCCTGTAATCCCAGCACTCTGGGAGGCTGAGGCAGGAGGATTGCTTGAGCTCAGGAGTTCGAGACCAACCTGAGCAAGAGTGAGACCCAAATACTACTAAAAATAGAAAAAAAAAAATTAGCTGGGTAACTAAAAATAGAAAAAGTTAACCAGGTGTGGTGGTGCACACCTATAGTCCCAACTGCTGGGGAGGCTGAGGCAGGAGGATCACCTGAACCCAGGAGTTTGAGGTTGCCATTAGTTAGGCTAACACCACAGCACTCTAGCCTGGGCAACAGAGTGAGACTCTGCAATCTCACAGAGCCACCTATGACATGGCTTAATTCAAATGGAAATGACAATTATGTTTCTTAAAAATGCAGGTTTTTCTGAGAAAACAATCAGATGGAAAGTCTTGCCTCTGTAAAAATAATTAAAGTTACTTAGATGAAGCTTGGCATTCATCTTATTTTTGAGTGAGTAGCATTTATGTTGGAAAAACATCTCAACGCAAAGTTATTACCAGCACGACTAACAACCAGCCATTCACCCACACAAGTGTTTGGAGGTTTGGTACTGTACTCACAAAATATTTGGATGACTAAATGCTACTGTCGGTTTTCAAAGAAAAATTAGAAAGAAAGAATTAGAAAAATTCTTGTAGCAAATTTACTACCACTCTTAATTTTAAAACACCAATGAAAAATACCAGGAGACCAGTCACTTGAGGGACTACACATTTTTAAACAAGAATTTTCATAAAATTAATGTATTAATCAGCTCATTCTTATAATTACTGCTTTTAGTCGGGTTGGAAATTTTGAGAGGAATCCAAAAAAATGCCTACTTATATCCGTATCTAAAAGATCCTCCGAGACTAATTTTGTGCCGAACTAACCCTTTAACTAGTTTCTCAAATGTATCCACTACAACTGTAACACTACAGGAGTAAATCCATTCAGGTAAGTCAGAGAGAAAAAGAGGACCTGCAAGATAAAAAATTTATTAAAAGATGAAAATTTTAGGCCAGGCGCGATGGCTCACGCCTGTAATCCTAGCACTCTGGGAGGCCGAGGTGGGCAGATCGCTCAAGGTCAGGAGTTTGAAACCAGCCTAAGCAAGAGTGAGACCCCGTCTCTACTACAAATAGAAAGAGATTAAAATATATAAATATATAGAAAAATATATAGAAAAAAT